>WNYD01000097.1:0-34891 GCA_021396205.1 Sporothrix brunneoviolacea
CCCCCCCCCCCCCCCCCCCCCCCCCCCCCCCCCCCCCCCCCCCCCCCCCCCCCCCCCCCCCCCCCCCCCCCCCGGGAGGGGACTAACCAAACCATCCAGCGCAACATGCTCGCCATCAAGTTCCACCACCTCCGCACCCTCGTCCACCGCCCCTACCTCTGCCTCCCGCTGCTCCGCCGCCTCGACGATGCCCTCCTGTCGTCCCTGCGCGGCGACACCCACCTGCTCGGCCGCTACGAGCAGGTCTGCGTCGCCGAGGCCCAGGAGACCGCGCACCTGCTGCACAACGTCGTCGACAAGCAGGACCTCGTGCACGATTTTCCCTGGTGGCAGATGATCTCGTGCCTCATCTGCGCGAGCTCCGTGCTCGTCGTCGCCAGCGCCTTTGCGCGCCGGTCCGGCTTCGCCGAGAACTGCGGCGCCGTCGACGCCGCCGCGCTCGAGGACGACGCCGAGACCTGCCTCACGGTCTTTGAGGCTCTGGGCCCCAACTCCGAGGGCGCGCGCATCGCCCGCGACATGATGGGGCGGCTCAAGGCGCGGGGCTCGGCCTGGCTGGGGGCGCACCACGACACGCACTCTGCGCTGCCGGCAGACGTGGGCACTGGTGTGGACGCAGGCGCCCGGACCTTTGACGCCGCGGCCACGGCACCCCTGCCGCACGGCGAAGAGCCAAAGCAGGATCACAGCCTGGCGTCACTGCAGGAGTGGCCGCTGGAGATCCTCGACTCCATGGCGTGGTCGACGCAGTTTTTCGACACCGTCGACGGCGCCGCGCTGCCCGAGTCGTATGAGCTGTAAAGATGGACCTGCATCGCGTGCAATATGAATGTACACGATTCCCGATATATAGATATATATATATATGATGATCTACGACCAGCTCTCTCTCGATTCCTACCTCTGATGTACAAATAACTTTGCCTAGATTTTTACCTGCTTGCATTGCCGTCGTTTGTCTCGGGTGGTCGATGGACAATTATTGAAGCGCGTGTCTAAAAAAGGGACATCAAAAACAACCTCGTCAACATTGTTTGCCTTGGTGTTGATTGCTCTTCGACGAGAGCTAGCTCGACCTTGTGTGTCTCTCCCGATCCGACTAACACGCGGGTATTTCCTAATTGGGAAATATGTGGTGAGGCCCTTCTCCACATTTTCTCGCCGCTTCGCATCTCGCGGCCGCCACCTCTACCTAGGGATCGTGTCCGAGAGAGGCTGCGCCTTTTCTACTCTATAAACCTGCGGTCTATTGTGCTCTGCGCCGTCATCATTTGCCTCTTATGCCTGGGAAATCATACAGCCATAGAAGAGTGTGTCCGGCTGCTCGTAGTCGGCGCCCGTGCCCGCGTGCGCCCGTGCCGACGGCGGTGAGCTCCAGGCCGCTGCGGACGAGGGGTGCCCTGTTTGTACATCGGGAGGCTTGGCGATGATGACGCATGGGCTCCAGTTGATCGCTGAAGGCCATGTTCGCATCTGCTTCATAAAAGAGGAAAATATATACGTTGGGCCTCCTGTCTTCCGTCAAGACGGACCAATGCTGCTGGCAAACAAGCTGCCCTGCTAGAACGGCAGATAGGAGACCCTCTTTTCGTCTTTTCTTCTTCTTCTTGTTGTAAGCAGGCCGAGAACTCAGAATAGCATTGCATGAATCGAGCTCGGGACCGAGGGGCGTATTTGTAGTCCAATTCTGACTCGTTGGGGGGGGGGATGCATCTAAGGGGGCGGGAACCAGGCCCGCTTATTGGACAGGCCAGCGAGGAAGCTGCAAGGAGACAGGTATGACTTGCACTGCGCCCTGGGAAAGGGCGTGAATTCAAAATAAAAACAAATGCAAATTAAAACCAAAAAACGGGAGATGAAAAGTATTGCAAAAACACAAAACCATGGAACGAGCGAGAAGAAGAAAAAAAATACATAAAAAAACACGGCAAATCAGCGGGTACGGGGACGTCTGCGTGTGGTTTGGTTCGCGGCGCTTCGTTGGCCGTCGTCTGTCATCTGGAGAGGAGAATCGTCAAATTGTTCGTCCGCCATTTCGTCGAGATGCGGCGTCTCTCGTGGTGGAAATTAATCAGAAAATAATATAAACAGAAATGCAGAATAAAGCCCAGACGCAGCTCGCTTTTTGTTTGGCCATTCTAGCCATCAACATAACAAACCCCCTTTTCATGCCCTTCCTTCGTTCACTTGGTATCTAGGCCCAGCGTTATGTTGTACTCCAGCTCAACCTTGGCCTTGGGGTCGTTGTCGCGCGGCTTAAAGTCCACGGTGAGGCCGTCCTTGACACCAAAGACGGAGTCGTCGTCGAGGTACTCGGATTCGGCGTCGAAAATCTGCGTCGTGACCGACTTGTGGCCCTCCGCCTCAACCTAGGGGCAAAAAAAAAAAAGGGTATGAGCACTTCTGCACAGAAAGGAAAACAACGGCAGCACAGCATGCAATGAGACCTACAATCAGATGGATGTGTGCCGGCCGCCAGTGGTGGCGGTCCAGCAGGTGCAGCAGCTGTCCGGCCGGGCCGTCGTCGGGGACCGGATAGGGCGTCGGCCGCAGGCAGTAGAAGCTGTAGCGGCCGTCGGCGTCGGCCACAAACTTGCCGCGCAGGTTGTGCTCCTTCTGGGCCGGGTCCTGCTGCTCGTACAGGCCGTTGGTGCTCGCCTGCCACACGTCGACCACGGCGTTGGCCAGCGGCGCGCCCGTGTCGGCGCTGGTGACCTGGCCGTGCACAAAGGCGACGACGCCGTCCGCGGGCGTGTCGAATGTGATGGTGGCGCCGTTGGGCCGCGTGGGCGCGTCGCTGCGCCAGAAGGGGCCCAGGATGGCAGACGCCGTCAGCGGCTTGTCGGACTCGACGGCCGCCTGGTAGGTGATGGCATCGACGAGGCTTTGCATTGCCAGAAATCAGAATGTGCCGTCCAGGACATTTATACGGTAGAAGAGATACTCACGACTCGAGGCCGATCACGCCGCACAGCAGCTGGCCCTCGTTCCGGGTCTCCGAGGACATCTGGCCGGCGGCGTTGATCATCTGGACGCCGAGCATCCACTCGTCGGTGGTCAGGTGGACCTCGCGGGCAAAGTCGTGGACGTGCTGGATGAACGCAGTCATGATCTCGCGCAGGCGCGGGCTGGTCTTGGGCCCCATGGACTTGATGACGAGGTCGGTGAAGTCCTGGCCGAGGTCCGCGCTGCTGGCCTGGCCGCCGCCGTCATCTGCGGCGGCGTGCGTGCCGTTTGTGCCGTTGGCAACGCCCATTGTGTGCGTGTGTGTGAGAGAAAACGAGAGGCAAAAGACGAAAATGAGAAGAGACAAGGGTGAAAGAGTATGTGAGTGTCACGAGAAGTGAAAGTGGAAGACAGGAGCAAGAAGGAAGGCGATGTGTAAGGAAGAAGAAGAAGATGGAGGAAAGCAAGCAAAGTGAAGAGGTGAAATAGAAAAGGAAGAAAACGGGGAAACCTGTTTCTTTTGCCTCCCCTTTCAAGCAGAGGTAGTCGAGTACAGCATTCTGGGGATCCGGGGTGTGATACAAACCTGGTCTTGCGGGCTAATATGTCCAGTCTGCTTCTCGTCTGACTCGACTTCGCGGTGTTGCTGTTCAATGGCCAACACAATGCTCTCTCGTCCATGCACACAAGCTCCAGGAAAATCATCGGGCCTCGACAGGGCTTGCCGCTGTCCTCTATGAGTCGTATGGAGGATTAATTTAGGAAACCGTAAATAAAATAAAAGTCGAGGCCTCACATGCAGGTTGCCACCTCGTGCACCCCGTCTCCCGCCTTGGCTTGTCTCATTGGACTCTATCTTCTTTATTCCTCAAAGAAAAGGCCCCCCCTGCAGCAGTTCATAATCATTACACGATCTGCTCTGAAAAATCCAAAAAAAAAACACACAAAAAAACATGCCATTTCCCGATCTCCAACCGGCTCGTAAATTTGTACTCCGTAACATCGTGCTCTTGCAGCCTGTTGGTGCCCGTAAACGCCCCTGCCTAACTCTGCCTTTGTTCTTGGCCCACCATCTACAAACCCGAGTTTCTAGTTGGTCATCGCAGGCCGCCTGTAGTCGCCCTCGTCGTCAGTAAACGACGACCAATTGGCCTCATCTGTGCCGTTCGGTCGGGACGCCCGCTTGAAGCTCACGTCCACGCCCTCGATCTGGGCCACCGGCCTGACCACGGTGATGTCGTGTCCGTAGGCCTTGGACGACCACACCTCCAGGATCCCGGGGTCGTCAAACAGGTACGGGTGCCGCCGCTTCAGGCCGAGCAGGGCACTGCCAGAGATCTGGTCCACGCTGTGGCTGTGCGTCATCTTCAGGAACTCTTCGCCGGCCGCGTCCCTGAGCCTCGTCTGAACATCGTCCGGATACGGGCCCGCTTTGAAAAGAAGCAGATCGTATTGCATGAGAGACACTTTGCCATGCCAGGATCCGCCCACCGTGGCGCGGTTGTACAACCCTGTGAGGGCAGCAATGGCTCCCATGCAACCAGTGCCGTAGTCGGAGATGGGGAAAGGAGGCACAACCGGTTCGTCAAGGCCCATAAACTGGCCTTGTGCCCAGGCAACTCCCGTGACCTGCAGCAATGGGACCGTTAGTGAAACATTGGCGGCAGAAGGGGATGGAACAGACTAGTGAAAAGAAACGAAACGCACGCAGTCGGCGATTTGCTGCCACCCCGGGCGCGACGCCCACTCGCCCTCGTAGCCAAAGCAGTTCTCATTCACATAAACTACGCCGTATCCGCGCCTCTTCGCCAGCTCAGTCATGTACGTGGGCCCGTACCCGAGTTTCTCCAGTGCTCCCGGACGATAGCCGTCCAAAATCACGTCCACCTCCAGAGCCAGCTGCTCAAAGATCCTGCGGCCCTCGGGCGTCTTAAGGTCGAGATTTGCCGCGTGCTTGCCCATGTTGACGTCGACCTGGAAGAACGGCACGTCGCTCAGGTGGAGGCTGGTGATTTTCAGCACATCAGCACCGTACTCGCCCAGTATGCGGCCGATGATGGGCCCCGCGATGATACGGCAGAGCTCGAGAACCTTGATGCCGGAGAGGACGCGCCGCTCACTGGGCCTCGCGGGTAGCGGCCGGGGTGGTGTTGCCGTCTCCAGGCTGGATACCTTCCACGGCGGCAAGTCGGCATTCGTTTTGCCCTAAAAGCGTCAGCTTGTTTTCTCTGTCCACAAACCCGTTCTCTTATTTTTCCCTTTTGTTATAAATCACCAAAGCCTAGGCACCAAGCGGTGGAAGACTTACATGGGGGGTTTTTAAAAAATCCTCGTACTTGATGGCCGGGACGCCGGCCTGCTTGTTATGTGAGTTCATGGCCTCAAGCTCCGCGACGGAAAATAGCTTGACTTTGGACTCGATGACATTAACAATGGCCTCATGTGTCGCCAGGTCCGGCCGAAACGGCTCGAGGCCGACCATGCGCAGTGTCGTCGATGCTTCCAGCGAGCCATGGATGTGGTAATACTGGTGCGGGTCTCTCGTCTCATACAAGTTGGCCGACATACGGCGGTACTGGTTGGACTGGGCCTGCAGAAGGTCGGTGTCCTTCAGGTATTTCTTCACATCGTGATCGAGCTTGCCGTATGTCCCGACCTTGGCCAGGTAGGCCTGAAACAGAAAAGCCGTTGTCTTCTCGTGGTTAATGACGATACGACGGGACCGTTGCTGCTGCTGTTGAGATGCGGGAATTTTGAGGCTCTGCAAAGCTGCCACAAAGGACGCCTCGATGGCCTTGAGCGCGGCGGTTGTCTCGGACTCCTTGAAGGGGATAGGAAAATAAGGGAAGTCGTGGTCGGCCGTGAATGATGCCTGGTTCTGCACAATTGCCTCAACTTCCTTGGGCAGCGTGACCAGACCCTGGATAAGCGAGAGCACTCGTTTGGTCTCCTCCCGTGAGGAGTATACTGATTGATGCTGTTCAGACATCTTGTTGTGGAAGCGAGGTTCTGCTCAGGCTGCGTGGGGGTTATCGTGAGATTGAGAAGACGTGCAGCACAGCAGACGAGAGCCAAGCGAGTTTTTGGCGTATAAGACGGCCCTGCGGTGTATGGACAGTCTGTGTCTGCGTTGTATGAGAAGGGTCGGTGGAGATTGCAGGCGTTGTGACTAGCAGACAATCTCGTCTGAAAGGCGGGAATAAACACATGAGAAAGGGGGCAAAGGAACAGCCTGATCAATAAGCTAAGAGCTTCACTCTTGGTGCATATCCCTCTTTCCCACGTCCCCCACAAACGGCCCCCAGGAAGACGTAACTACGCCTATCAACTGTGACGGGACGTCGAAATGGCCGCAGGAGGGCTTGACTTTGCCCTCTCCATTGCCCGTTGCCATCCGACAACCGGAAGTGCCTCTCAGACATGGCCACAGTTTTCCTGGTTCCTGACCTCCAGATCTCTGTTCTCCAAGAAAATCCGTGAGCCGTCGGCTTACTTCTTAATATTGTATGCCGGAAATACGGCGCCAGGCCCTTTAGGGCGAAGACAGGCAGGAAAGTCAACAAACCAAAAGAGCTGCTCATCTTCAAGGCTTCCGCTGTGCACTGAACCGCGGCTTGCCGCGCCGACGAAGCAGCCCCAGAACCCCAGTCCATGTATTGGAGCAGTCTGCTAGAGCAAGGAAGAAGCAGGATCCAGCCCAGAGCCGACCCCAGCGAACCCTAAAAGTCTAGCGCTTCGGGCGCTTGTTGCCTCCAACAGCCCATCGGTTAGATCTCAATGCTGAGATCGGCCGCTAGACTCTGCCTGGCTGCCTCGGATCAGGAGCAGGGTGGTGTCTTTAGTGCTCCTTTCTCAGAATCAGCCGCCGGAAGCAGCTCTGCGCTCTGACACCCGACATCCGACGGGTGTCGGAAGCATCCTTGCAATGCAATCACGTCGGTCGCTGCAAGTCGACGATTGCGGGAGCAGCGGCAGAAGAGAGAAAAAGGAGCGCACTCTCGCATTGGAGAAGCTGGAGTGCCCAAACTCATGGTCAGCAGCTAGATTGATGTCTAATTGGATGGCTGATCTTCCCGCTGACATCGGCGTCCTTGACACGGTTCACTGTTAGCAGTATGGCTGCATCCTGAGTTGTCAGAGCTGCGCACTCTCGTCTTAGGCCCTGCAATGGCGTTACTATTGCATGTCTGTGCACTCGCCATCTTTTGTGCTCTAAAAAGCAATTTCGCCTTTGCTGTTCGTTTCCATATCGTTGTCTCGAGAACTGCGCTATGTTTCAAAGGCACCACAAGATGCGGCCAGCTCCGGCCTGACTTTCCTCTTGGTTCATGGGCTTAGTTCCTCGAACTCCTCTTCTGCCCCCGTGGTACGGCTTTTGGTCGAGGCTGGCCATCAGTGCCTCACTTTTGATATCAATGAATCTGGGAAGCTCGTCTTGCCGGGGTTTTGCCGTGTGCAGAACTGACATACAATTCATTGAATTTCAGGAAACTGCTTGACAACAGACTTTGAGAAGACAACAGCATTCAGGGTCACGCAAACGGTGCAAAGCTGCTTCTACAGGCCGGCACTTTGTCGACGAGAGTCGACCTGGCCGGCGCCGTTCTCGCTGGTGCTGTCACCCCCAGCAAAGCAATCTCAACGGCTTTCTCATAGAGAATCAAATTGGTTGAACAGAATAAAAAGCACAATCTGAAAGGCGGCGGGCCATACAGACGCTTCCAACATTATTGCAGCCAGAATGGAGCGAATGGCAGACAGCATCCCCACGGGCGGAACAGGTTCGAAGCCGACTCTGACACACCACGCATTCATCTAGGCTTTGCTCTTGAGACAGACTTCACAGGAGGGGAAGTTAAAGTGGTGCTCATTGTAGGCCTGCAGAACGTCAAAACAAGGCAGGCGGAGCCCGGGCTTTATCCAAAATTTTATTGATCCAAACCATATCTAAGTCGATTCTTAGCTGAGGCGCAGGAGGCGTCTCGCACGTCTCCATGGAGATTCTTGAAGGAGTTTCCCATTGACGCTGCATCGTGGCCGTCGACAAGATCGGGCTGCTGTTTGTAGACTTCACTCGGCAGCTCAGCTGAATCTTGGTGGACGAAAGCAGCATCAATAGCTACAATAAGTTTCAAGCTCTTTATGACGCTGGAGCAGCAGTATCCTAGAGAGACGTTAGGTATCTGAACTGTACATTCGTCGACGTTCCCAGCGACTCACAAGGTAGATCTGGTAGAACTGGAATTTCAGCTGCCCGCTGGCGTCTTCCACCAACTCGGCGCGGGCCGCGAACTCCTTATCGGACTGCTGCCCTGTCTTTGCGATATACTTGACAACTCCGTAGAGCATGAACTCCTTCGAGCCCGAGCCAAAGGGGAAGATCTTCGCGATAGAGTGGCGGCGGCTCGCCACGGCTGCCCACATGGCCTGGCGGGTCGCAAGGATCTCTAGAGATACTGGTCAGCCCTCGACAGTCAATTGGTGAGACGCAAAGGATCCAGCCACTCACGGTCGTAGCCAACGACCTTTTTCGAAGCCATGATGAACGTGGCATCAGGAGCAAACGCCTTTGCGTAGGCTTCATGCGCCGTCGGGTTGTCTGAGGTCTTGTAGAAGTCGTCGAAGAACGCAATGGCGCCCTGGTCGACGCTGACGCCCGTTGGCAAGGTCGGGCTGATGTACGCGGCCATGTTCGCGATGGGATGCACGGGCAAAGTAGACGAAGACTTGTAGAGATGAAAATGCAAAGTTGAAAAGGAGAACAAAGATTGCTGTAGCCTTTTCGTCTTGTATGTAAGCATAGTTGTGTTAGTCATTCTGGTCAGGAACCTTGGTGGATGGCAAGAGCAAACGCCGGTCCTTCCTCCTTATATGCACTCCCACTACTTACGCAGGCATTACCGGCCTGCGTGCTAGTCTAGTCGCTCTTGCCTCGTACTGTCCATTCCTTGCTTGATTTTCATCCAAATCGAGTAAGATACAGCGAGCGGAGCAGGAGTCACCACAGCCCATATATTTTACCTTTGCGCTAGATGCTGCGGGGAGGGCGTTTGGCGGGCTCTGGAGGCGGAAGTTGTAAGCGCGCCTTCCAGAACTATTCTCGCAGCGGACTGCTGGTCATTTTGCTCAATTTCTATTCTTCTTCATTCTTCTTTTCTTTCCTTGACCCCCACAAACGCACTCGCGGCCGAAAAGTGTGGGAACACAAGAGAATGGCATTATCGCAGCTCCGCGGCATCGCCAAATCGCGACCCTTGTCGCGCCCGACCCTCCATCATGCCCTCGTCCAAGGTCAGACGTCGGAAGGACGCCACTGTCCGCTGGCCTACGGCGGCTGTGAGCGACGAAAGAAGCGCCGCGATGAGTGCCGGTCGTGTAGCCGCTCCATCGTCAGTGGCGTCCAATACAAATGTTTGTTTTATTCGCGGCCCCTCGAGATCGTGACAGCAGCCGGAGGAGCGTCTGCAATGTCCGCAGTCGACCAGTTCCGCGGCCGAGTCAACAGCGTGTCGAGCACAAGGAGCAAATGGCAATTTTGGGGTGGTAGATATTTCAGCGCTTGTTTCTTTAAATTCGATCTTAATTTTTAGACATCGCAAAACATAGGAAACACGTATGCGTATAGATTCACCCAGTATGTCAACACATATATTGCAATCTTCGTTATGATGTTCCTTCTTTTGGTCTCCGTTTTCAAAATCAGGTAAGAAGCAAAACATCTACATGAACAACTTCCTTATTCTCTCAAATGGAAAAAGAGAAGGAAACAAAACCAGAATCCACAAAGAGTGCATTTAACCGGAAAGGGGTCACTCCTTTGAAAAAGCTGTCAACTACTTGAAATGCTAGGAAGGCATTTAACCTTGGAGCAATTTTATTTATTTATTTATTTTGGGGGGGGAGTAACTACCTTGTTTTACTTATCTTATTGTTTTGTTTTGCTTTGTCTTCTCCTCATAAAAAAGCATTCTTCAAACGATGCCAATGTGTTAGTAGTGGAGAAGAACGGAACAAATGCGTCTCTGGTACGTCTCCCATTATAGCCTTGCAACAACGTCAGTCTTTATGTCTTGACAGTTACCCTTAACGAGAAAATCTCGACGTTCACGGAGCATTGGAATGAATGCAAGGTATTGTGGTTTTCATTGCGTTTATGAGACAAGCAATCGACCAGCGCAGCAAAAGCAAATAAAGAAATACAGGTTTCTTTCCAATGTAAACACAAAGAAGCGGAATCACGATTAAGTCGATTCCTTTTGAACCGCACAGGGCATTCCCTCTCTCTGGAAGACAGAACCGAAAACACAGTTGTTTCCTCCTCCTTCTCCCTTCTCTTCCCAGGCCCCCCTTTCCAGCTTCCAGAACAGAGTATCTTTCCCTCATTAGTGCGGTTCAAGTGGACTTCCCATGCCACAACAAAATAAAAGAAATCTTCTAAAGAAAAGAAAACATTTGCTGCCTGGCCGCGTTGCGTGTGGATATAACGAAAAAATCATAAGAGACACAGGAAAAGTGAGTAAGGGAGAATGCGGAGGCAGACTCCAAATTGTTTCCTCCTTTTCATTTCGAATTTTTGTCTCCATGTCCCTCCTTGCAATTTTCTTCTTTTCGGGTTTTTTTTTAGCCAATGGCGAACTTCCTTTTTTTTTCTCTATCCCATTTTTAATGTTGAACTTGTTTTCGTCTCGCTTAGCTTTTGGTTGCCACGGAGGACTCAAAACCCCAGGCCTTAGCTTTTACCAAGCGGCAACAGCCATGGCACGCGATTGTGGTTGTCGAAAACAAGAAAGCAATCTAGAGCGAGAGAAAGGCGGTTTACCACTGGGTGGCGCCCTCCTTAGGGGCAGCAGCGTCGTCGCCCCACTGGGCACCGCCAGTCTCAGCGCTCCACTGCTGGTTGGGAGCAGCATCGTCCCAGCCAGCGGTGGCGGTGGTCGTGGCAGCAAAGCCAGCCGGGGCAGCCTCCCAGTCACCGCCGGCGAAGGTCTCGGGAACGACGGGCTCGTCCTCGACGACGGCCGGCTTCTCCTCCTCGGCCTTCTCCTCGGCCTCAGCCTCAGGATCGCGGTCTGTGAAGATAGACGTTAGCAAAATGCGATCGACCCAACCCAATCACAAAACACACACACGACACCACGGATGGCACAGGAGGGTATACGCACAGAAGTACAGATCCACCATGACGTCCCAGGGAGTCTCGCGGTTCACGATGGTGCCGCGCAGGCGCAGGACCTCACGGGCCAGCAGCCACCAGACCAGGCCAATAGCGTGGCGACCCTTGTTGTTGGTCGGGATGGCGACGTCGACGAAGTCGGTCGGGGAGTCCGTGTCGCACAGGGCGATGACGGGGATGTTGACGTAGCTGGCCTCCTTGATGGCCTGGGCGTCGGTGCGGGGGTCCGTCACGACAATCAGGCGGGGCTCCTTGAACGAGCGGGTGATGTAGTTGGTGAAGGAACCGGGCGTGAAGCGGCCAGCAATGGCCTGGGCGCCGGTGTGCGCGGCGAACTTGAGGACGGCGCGCTGGCCGTAGGGACGGGCGGAGATGACGCAGACGTCGGACGGGTTGTCCACAGCGGCGATGATGCGGGCAGCCAGGACAATCTTCTCCCAGGTCTTGCCAATGTTGATGATGTTGACACCATCGGCGCGGGTCTTCCACAGGTACGGGTTCATGTGCACCTGCAAGTTCTTGGAGCCGATGTGGCTCTGGGCCGCCAGCAGGTTCTCGATGTCCTGGCTGGTGGCATTGAAGATCGCGGGGAGGTTTGCGGAAGCCATCTTGACGGATGTGTTTGGGGGTGTTGAGGAAATGGAGTTCCTGTCAAGACTTTTTGCTGGTGATGTTGGTTGCTTGCAAAAAGAGGAAGGGAAAAAAGCGTCTTCACGATATATTTTTTTAGAGGGGCCCGAAATTTTTACTTACAACAGGTACGAAAATAGGGCTGCTCCATTCGCCGAGCAGTTTGTGGGCAAGCCCCGCCAGGGCTAGACTCTCAAAATTGCTTCCACGTGATGTAGTTTGCCATCAACTATGGCTGCTGGTGTACCTTTTCCAGCGACACAACCAAACTTGGCACCCAGAAGATCTTGAAATATGAAGACAAAGCTCTTGCTCGTATTTAAGTTACATTGAAGTTTGAAATATTTTTAAAATAATTTTCAAGAGAATGTCTTGTGACTTAATGTCGAAAGAAACATCAAGCGAGGACTTTGAGATGCTGATGAAATCTCATCGGAGCAGGAAGTAGTATTTGCCGACACGCAAAGCCGAGCTAGCTGTTTTTGGAAACGCGCATCAGTCAAAAATTTAGGAGCTACTTTCTGATATCGCGACGTCTCAGCCGACTGAGAGGTCAGGTTGAATGCGCAACTTCTCTAGCGAAGCCAAACCCTCAAGTATGCCTCCTCGTGTATCAGGCCCGCAAGGGCTTTCAGTGCTTGGTTGTAAGTTATGGGTCAATACCAAACACCATTGATTGTCCAACACAGCTGCGCGATTCTGTGCCGGGATGATTGTACTAATTTATTGCCTTCTTCCAGTATGCCTGCGGCCAGCAACAAAGCGGCCAACGCCCACATTACAGCCCTTGGTGCAGAAGGCGAACTTATCACACGAGGAGAAGAAGCGACTCATGAAGCAAGAGCCCTACCGGTGGGCACAGATCCAGGCCCGGAAAGCCGCCAAGGTCCAGCGCCAAAATGAGATCCAGCAGGCACGCGACGCCGCCTGGGGAAGCCCCATTCACGGCATCACAACGCCCTTTGTCGAGTCGTTTGATTCAGCGGGCCGGGAGGCCGTGTCGAAGCTGATCTTCCAAGTCGGCGACAACGCCGAAAAAGAGCCGCACCCCCTACCGACGTCGGCCGACATGCTCAACCACCAGCTGACACGGCAAGAACTCGACGAGGCCCTCTCCATGGCATACCAGCTGAGCAAGCCGCTCGAGAACACAAACCGCATTGTCGTCGATGCGGTCAGCGAGGCACAGGAGCTCAAGGAGCACGAGGCGCGGCACAACAAGGCCGTCATTGCCCTGGAGCGCATCACCTCGCTGGACAACGCCAACAGCAAGAGCCGCCTGTATGTCAACATACGGCGATGCGTCGACACATTTGGCCGCCACAATACTGATCAGGTCCTGCGGCCCAAGCCGCGGGCACCGGGTCTCCCCCCGCGCGAGGAGCTTCAGCGCGGTGGCCCCGACACGGGCTCGTCCGAAGTGCAGATTGCTATTCTGACAGCCAAGATCCGCGTCCTGGCGAAGATATACGAGGAAAAGGGGGGCCACAAAGACAAGTTCAACCGGCGGAACCTGCGGCTCCTGTGCCACCGGCGGCAAAAGCTGCTCAAGTACATGGAGCGCAAGGAGCGTGGCAGCGAGAGATGGGTGAACTTGCTCAAGACCTTGGGGCTGACTGAGGCTACCTGGAAGGAGCAGATCGCGGTCTAAGCGGCTCTGGGGAAGCACTAGCGAGAACCTCATGTTTCTTCTTTTTCTCCTGCATTGAGTTGGTATATGGTGCATTTGTTTTTTGTTTTACAGCGTTGTTAAGAGTACCAACTGCAGAACCCCAGAAGAGGGAAAACAAACCCGAAAAAGATGTAATTATCTATGTACAATACAGACAGCCAAAAAGACCAAAGGAAAAAAGGCACAATATAACGCATATGACTAATCTCCCACAACAGAAGAGCAGGTTCCTAACGCCATCCCCTGTGAAAGTGAAAGACCTCGCAGCGAAGCTGCTTATTACAGTGCGTGGATATTCTAAACGAGGCGACAAGCTTCGGGTAC
Source organism: Sporothrix brunneoviolacea (assembly GCA_021396205.1). NCBI lineage: Eukaryota > Fungi > Ascomycota > Sordariomycetes > Ophiostomatales > Ophiostomataceae > Sporothrix > Sporothrix brunneoviolacea. Next base: position 13,746 of record WNYD01000097.1, read on the forward strand.
GAACAGTTGAACCAAACAATAAAGGGACGGAGGGTTTCAGAATTCCGACTAGAAAACGCTGATGTAGTTGCCAATCCGCTCCTTTTGGTTCTGAGCAATGCACTCGGCGATCCAAGTAATGTTGCGGATTTCTTGCTCGCGCAGCTTGACCCACGCATACACAATTGCATACGTGAACTGCCGCGTGAATGCGTTCTTGGAAATCTCCATCTCCTTTTGGTAGAACATATCCTCCAGACTCCGGCCGTCCGAGCCCGAGCCGCCGCCCATATTGCCAGGGCCGACGGGGCCGCCGCCGAGATTCACGGCTTCGAAAAAGCCCTTGTAGTCGGAAACACCCTCCACGGCGAGGCGGACACCATCAACGTCGTCAGCGCGAGAGAGCATCAGCGTGCCCTCCGGGTACAGACGGCCGAAGGTCGGATAGAGCTTGTTGCGGTCGGCCTTGGACAGCTCGGTGCCGAACGAGTTGATGGTGATGTTGATGGCGCGGCGGTCCGCCTCAAACTCGAGAATCTCCGACATGACTTCGGACGTCGGGGTGCCAGCCATATCCGGATGGGTGTTGACAAAGTTGTAGAAGTCCTCGAGGTAGTTCTTGTACAGCGTGTTGCGCACAATCTCGATGTTGAGCTCGTCCAGGTCCTGGTGGCTCAGGCTGCCCTTGAAGAAAGATGCCAGCGGCGTCTCGATGAGCACGCTGTTGTAGAGCTCCTCGATGTTGGTGGCAACACACAGCACGGGCATCGTCTCAAACCAGCCGAGCGGGTGACACCGGTCCAGCAGCTCGCGCGTGTCGCGTTCGTGCAGAGTGCCCGTGATGAGCAGGGCGACGTTGTCGATCATGTAGCCGTACGTGAGGTAATCCATGAACTGCGCCAGGGACCCGACGGCATTCGCGCGGACATAGCGAAACTCGGACACCAGCTTGTCGGTCGTCTTTGCGGCAAGGCTGGACGTGGACGGGTTCGGAGGGAGCGAGGCCAGGAAATCGCCGTAGGCCGGGCCGAGCTGCAGCTTCAGGTCTGGCGGGGAGAGGCATTAGCCAAATCGTGTGTCCAAGAGAACCCAGTCACGAGCAACGATGTGATCCTTACCATCGACGGTCTCGCACTGCGTCATGTTGCTGTAGCTGTTGCCCGTCAGGAGGCCATTGCGATACCCCCGGACGATGCCCTCAATGTACCTAAGGGGTGATGTCAGCCTGAGTTGAGCAGAAGTCGAGATCCAGTCTCTGTATTCGCTTACCCATTGTTCACGTTGAATAGGAGGCCCTCCATCGTGAATGAAATGGATGGTCTGTGGTGGGAGCAGACGGAAGCGGGTTTGTGTCGTTGCCTGTTGCTCAAAGAAAAAGGCGCAGGATCAGAGGCAGCTTTGCTGCGTCCCCAGATACGTAGCCGTGCAAAATAATTTAAGCACGGTACGCACACACAGTATGTAAGTCTGCACGCGCCACCCCTTCATAATGCTCGCGCTGCTCCCTGGGGAGCTGTTCGAGAACGGAGTATGAAGGAGGAGTTTGTGGCGGTGCATTGAACTTTAATTTCCAGACAAGGTTTAGCTTCTTATGAAAGCCACACCGCCCCACTCGAGTTGGAAAAAAGCTCTGGCAGAAAAAAAGTTTCCAGCAGAAAAGTCTTTTGCTGCAAAAAATTATTTCTTTCTGCTTTTTACCTTCACACGATATATTCTCTCGCGACGACTTCACGCTCTCGCCGCACAATTGAGATATCTCCCCACCTCTTTTTTTTTTTTACCGCTGAAAGACAAGAGATATACTTAAACATGCCTCTTTATCTTCTCGCGGAAACAAGCGCAGGGTATGTTTAGGCAGTCGCGACCGGCCTCCTGTTTGCTCCTTCCCGAGCTTTCCTTTTCGGCAGCTCTTTCCATGACCTGTAATTCTAACATCGCTCCTTCCTTTATAGCTACGGCCTGTTCAAAGCCAAGGACAAGAAGCTCCTCGAGCGGAGCGATATCAGCCTTCGCGTTTCGACCGCAGAGAAGATCCACGACGAGTAAGTCAGGTCTGACCGCTGCGCGCAACGCAATTCGGCCTAGAAGGTGAACATAGCTAACCTTTGTTTCTTCCCAATAGGCTGAAGCTCAAGGAGTTTATCAAATGGGACAGCGCGGCCGAAGCGCTCAGCGAACTCGACCAGCTGGTCGACGGCAAGGTCCCTCCCATCCTCTCCAGGCTCCTGGACACCGTCAAGGATGAGAAGAAGTTTTCCTTGGTGGTCGCCGACAAGGGCCTGGGCAATGCGCTGCAGAAGCTGCCCGGTGCTAATATCACGGCCGTGACGGCCGCTCCGGGCTCCGTGCCTGGCGAGCTGTTCCGCGCCATTCGGACGCAAATGGCCGATCTCTTTCCCGGCATCAGCGATCAGGGTTTCAAGACTATGTCTCTTGGTCTCTCCCACTCGGTGTCGCGTCACAAGCTCAAGTTCTCCATCGACAAAGTGGACGTTATGATTATCCACGCCGTGTCCCTGCTTGACGACCTCGACAAGGAGCTCAACACCTACATGATGCGTGTCAAGGAGTGGTATGGCTGGCATTTCCCCGAGCTTGGCAAGATCTTGAACGACAACCTGGCCTACGCCAAGGTCATTCTGGCGAGTGGCATGCGCGAAAACCTCGCCGACACGGACCTGTCCGAAGTTCTCCCCGAGGAGATTGAGGGTGCCGTCAAAGCTGCTGCCGAAGTCAGCATGGGCTGCGAGATTGCCGAGGAGGACCTGGAGAACATCAAGCTGCTTGCCGAGTACGTTGTCATGTACACGGACTACCGCACTCTGCTCTCTGGCTACCTGGAGTCGCGCATGAAGGCCATTGCGCCCAACCTGACCGCTATTGTCGGCCACCTTATTGGTGCGCGTCTGATTTCCCACACCGGCTCTCTTATGAACCTGGCCAAAAGCGCCGGTTCGACCATCCAGATTCTTGGCGCCGAAAAGGCTCTGTTCCGCGCGCTGAAGACCAAGCACGCCACCCCCAAGTACGGTCTGATCTACCACTCATCGCTTGTCGGCCAGGCCACGGGTCGCAACAAGGGCAAGATTGCCCGCCAGGTCGCTTCCAAGGCTGCTCTCGGTGCGCGTGTTGATGCTCTCGCTGAGTACGAGGATGAGGACGCTGTTGACGACGATATCCGTGCAACTCTTGGTCTTGCTGCGCGAACGAAGCTGGAGCTGAGCCTGTCGCGGTTGGAGCACAAGCCCCTTGCCAAGATCTCGGACGTCAACGGTTTCAACTCTGCCCCGGGCAAGTGGGACGTGGCCGAGGCCCGGAAATACAATGCCGATGCCGATGGTCTTACCGGCAACGAGCTTGCTGCCGCGGAGAAGGCCGTTGTGAAGACAGAGAAGAAAGCCAAGAAGGAGAAGAAGAGCCTTCCCACACCCGAGGAGTCCCCAGACGCCGATGTGGACAGCGACGGCGGCGCCCCGAACGGCACCTCAGGTAATGATTGCTCCGGAGTCACCAGCAGTTTATATTGCTTGAACTTTGCTAACCACAGTTCTCATTTAGCGCCGGCCAAACTGACGGAAGAGGAGTACGAGAAGCACGCCGAGGCTGCTGGCATCTCTGTCAACAAGTTCAAGCGCAAGTACGAGCGCGGCGACGTTGAGATGGGCAAGGACGGCAAGCCTGTCGTCCACAGCAAGAAGGAGCTGAAGAAGCTTCGCAAGGCCGAGAAGAAGGCCGAGAAGGCCACGGAGAAGGCCGCGCCGAGCAAGCGGAAGCGTGACGAAGACAGCGAGACGCCCAAGAAGAAGAAGAAGAAGCACAGCGACGCATAGAGACATGTTGACGCCTCTCTCTTTTTGCATCTCGCTTTATGCCCCCGTCTACATATCAGATCCCTTTCATGTATTGGCTCCTTGTCTTCTCGGTTTTTCTCGAATTTCTTCTCGTCTTGCATCTTGCCTTCAAAATCGGGCAATTTTGTCTTCTTATCGTCATGGCGTTTATGGATGTGGTTTTGTTTTTTGGAACAAAAAAAAAGGACGGAGTTGGGTGTTCGTTTTACTCTGCCTTGTATCTTAATGTTGGGTCAGGTGGCTTCTTTTGGTGTCGCTCTTTTTATGGTGACAGAAATCGAACCTGCGAGTGCCGCGCCTTCATTCCTAGGATTTTATTTCTAACAATACCAATTACTTTTGATACTCGTCCGGTGCATGTTTCTCATGTTTTTTGGTAACCTTTGAAAGATTTATAAATGTTTGCGTAGAGCCGTGCACGTATTGGATATCGTCTTATTCAATCAATCATATAAATCACGTGATATGTATATAGAGGAATTGCTCCACCGAACACAGCTCTTGCCTTTCTTGGGTCAAACAAAGCCTTGCGCAGGAGACAGCTTTTAGTAACCTCCGCCAAACGACCTCCATACGGGACGTTAGCAACGGCACCTCCTTCTTGCCCTTACCGTCTATCCACACCTCCTATTTTCTTTGGCGGGTAACGAGGAAATGGGGGATACAGAGGCGGCACGGCCGCGGTCGCCGGAACCTGACAGGCGGAAGCGGCGCAGTCGAAGCCAGTCACCCGTGCGCGACAGAGACGGCTACCGAGACCGAGAGAGACTCCAAGAGCGAGACCGCGGCCGCGACAGATATACAGACCGGACGCGAGACCGAAAGGACGGTTCCGAGCGGAACACCGACTACGGCAAGGACCGGGGCAGCGACCGCCCCAAGCCTAAGAAGCGATCCGGCGGCGGATTCAAGGTCAAGGAGAAGCGGCGGGAGGACGACGACGACCAAGGCGGCGGCGGCGGGGACAGGAGGGGTGGAGACAGAGACGACAGAGGCGATAGAGACGACAGAGATCGGAGAGACCGAGGAGACCGACGCGACCGCGACCGCTCGCCCCGGCGCGACTTTGACCGACGTGGCGGTGATCGTGATGGAGGCCGAGATCGGGACCGAGATCGGGACCGGGACCAGGGGCGCGACCGCAACCGGAACCGCGACCGCGACGACAAGGCCAGCGCCGGCGCCAGCGGCGACAAGAAGAAGAAGGCGACCGTTGTGCCCACCGCGAACCAAGAGTTCATAGTTGTGCATGTCAACGACCGACTCGGTATGTTTCTTTCCGTCATTCCTCTTCTGCCCGCATCATCCAGCCTTTTCTAACAAAGTGCAGGCACCAAAGCGGCCATCCCATGCATGGGCTCGGACCTGATCGGGCAGTTCAAGGTCATGGTAGCTAATCGCATCGGGCGTGACCCGAAAGAGATAATGCTGCGGCGGCAGGGCCAGCGGCCGTTCAAAGACCACCTGTCGCTCAACGACTACGAAATCAGCAACGGCGTGCAGCTAGACCTGGAGCTAGACACGGGCGACTAAGTCTTTTAGTGAGGGGAGTGAGAGTGATGGGTTGGACCGGGTATGCTACGTATTGGACTGCATTCATCATGATCTCGGCGCATTGTATGATACTGCAAGCATTCAATTTTGTTTGGTTATGGAAGAACTCAGGCTGAGAAATAGATACAAATTGGGAACACAAAATAGCCAGACACGAAATCAAACGACTGACAGCAAACTGCTCCCCTCGTACGTCAAAGAACAAAAATAATGTGTTCCGCGTAAATCAATCTGTGCGAGCGGAATCCTGCACCTCATAAAACATGTGAACCTCAAAATAGCTCGTTCAGCAATCTTGACAAGAATGAGAAACCGTGCTCTTATTGCCCCTCATCATTGCCCGTCCATCCCGTACCAGTCGTCGTCTGCGTAGTCGTCGTCGTCCTGTTGGTTTTGCGGCCGCAGCACATAGTTGACCGGGGTGGAGATGTTGGCGCCGGCACTGGCTTGATTGCTGCCGGTGTTTCTCATGCCGTTGTTGTTGCCACCTTTTATCGGAGGGCCATTTGGCGGACCATTCGGGAGACCATTCGGCAGGCCATTCGGCGGACCATTCGGCGGACCATTCGGCGGACCATTTGTCGGTCCTTTGCTTCCCACAACTCGGTAGTTAACTCCATTGTTGGTGTTGCCGGTGTTGTTGTAGTTGTTGTTGTTATTATTGTCGCCCGGTCGGTTTCCGTCGCGAGGTATTGGTCGTGCTGCTGGCGGCTGCGGCTGCTGTACCTGCACGGGCACGCGGGTCTTCGCCCGTGATGACGAAGACGCCGGCTTCTGCGGCGCAAAACCGTCACTGTCGCCGTGGTACAGCGACCCGTCGGACGACGTGGGCGTGTGCGAGCGAGAATCCCGCCGGGAACGCCCGCCACGGCGGTCCCGGTCTCGGTCTCGATGCCGCGGCGGCGACTCTGGCGGCGATCTCGAGCGCGAGCTCTGCGAGTGGGCAGACGAGGGGAAGAAGGGTGCCGGGCGGTACTGGCCGTACGTCGAGGTCATTGGGCTGCCCGGGGGATAATACGGGCCGCCGTAGGCGGCAGCAGCTAACGGGTCGGAGCCGGGCGCCCGCAGCACATCCATCCAGTGCTTGGTTTCCCGCTTGGCGGCAGCCTTGGCCTCTTTTGTGTAGCGCAGTTTGGAGTCTGAATGATGTGAGAAAAGGAAGAGAGATGGGGAACAGGTTGATCTGTTGTTCGCGGACGAGACTGAAAAAGTCGAGAACAGGAGCAGACTTACGCTGGATGCACACGCCATCATCGGCAAGTTTGGCTGCACAGCCCTCTATACTGCACTCGTCTGCAGCGAGAAGAAAAATGAATTGTTAGAAAGATAGTTCCAAAACTCAAGGCACCAGTTCATGCGTCGGATCAACTCACGATCTTCACAAAACATATGCATGTCGGGTACGCCGGCTGAGCAGTCGCTGTCTCGGCACAGATCTATTTAGACGGAGACCATTAGCAAAGAACCACCACATAATGGTCTTCATGTTACCTATTTGGAGATTTTCATTCACGTACGAGCAAAGCAAAATTCTTCTCGCGTCTTGTTGTCTTCCTTCCAGCCCTTGGGGCTGATGCAGTATTGCATTTTGCAGCGGTCTGGCCTCGTCAGTATGATTCTCCGCATATGCAAAACAACATAGCCAGCGCTCAGAAGCAAATTTGACAACATACGCGTGTCGCAGTATTTGAGCTTGTCACGGCAGCCGCTGGTGCAGCCGCGCTCAAGACACGCGTGCTTTCGGCAGTGCATTGCCGACTTTGTCCGGAGCCCTGAGCACGACTTGTCGGCACAGAAGCCATCTGCAACAGAAACAAGCAAAACGTCAGAGACTAGAAACGAAAGGTAGTATGGTCGATCCTGCACGTTGATTCTTACGGTCTTTGCAATAGGACAAGTAGAGTTTCCGGTCAAAGACCTCAATAACGCAGTCTTTGCGGTCTTTCTCTTCTATGGCGCGAGTGTCTGGGACGATAAACCTCGGCTGTGAACAGTCCTTCTGGTTGCATTTGACATCTGTATATAAAAACAAGCAGTAAGTATTTGACCGGAAGAATGGTCTAGAACAATGAACCATCTGCGTGTATGAGGAAGCACTTACGCGCTTTGCACAGTTCGTAGCCGGCAGCAGAAATCTTCTGGCACGATGCGGACTGGCATTTGTCTGTGGTTTGTTTCCTGTCAGCTTTTGGCTGCACTGGCTCTTCCTGATTGCTTGCCGTCGAATGCCGTCGTTTATGTTAAACAACGCCGTCTGGTGGTATCACTTACGCTTAGCACAATAGCCGCGCCGCTCAAGACCTTGCTTGATACAGCCCTTGTAGTGGCATCGGTCTGCGAGGCACGGTGGTTAGTCTGAGAGCTGGTATTTCTTGAGACAAAATTTGAGAGACGAAAAAGGAGGCAATAAAGAGTGACAAAATTGATAAAGCAGGACCAGAGCAGCAACTTACGGCTTGGGCAGTAATCACCAATCTGTCTCTCCTTGACTTCGTCACGAAGCAGTTCGCAGTTGGCCGCGGAGCAACGATCTACGAGCCGTATTGTTAGCCAAGAGTGATAATAAAAGGAGAAACAACAAAAAGTCATATAAAGGTCGGTCAGAAGTTCAAACTCACGATCGGCACAGAACTCGTGGCGCAGGAATTGGCAGCTGTTCGGGTCTGTGTGGCCGGGGTCCACGTACTGCCCCTTGCCTTCTCTGCAGCTAAAAGCAGGGCAGACGGCGTCTAGAGAAGAAACTGGTTAGCAGAGCAATCAACTGCATGTGTCTTTACTTTGGACAAAGAGAAAGGGCATTTCAATTTGTCGACATCTGACTTACGTTTGTTGCACACCGTGTCGTAGATCGGCTTCTTGAACATGCAGCGTTCTTTCGTAAAGAAGAACCGGCACGTATCTATGGATGATATTAGCATCGAGGGAATCGGCAAACATGCAGAGATGGACCACCTATGCAAAGGTAGTGTCGTGACTAAAGACGAATGAAAAATAAACAAGAGAGAGAGAGTGTGTGTCTTACGGGCTTCGCAGTAAGGAGACGGAATGCAGTTACGCTGCTGGATCCGGCTCTGGAAGAGCCACTCGCGCCGGTCCCGCTCCGCATCGAACTTGGCACACATCCAGGCCACCGTCCTCTGATGGGGCGCCTCGGCGCCGCCGCCGCCTCGGTGCGACGACGGGAGCGCCGAAAAGGACGGCGGGTTGCTGCCGAGGCCGGCTATGTCGGCCAGCGGCAAGCCCGCGACGGCGACAATGTCGAGCAGCTTCATCTGGATGTCGCGCTCCTCCTGGTTGTGGTAGACGCCCCGGGACAGGACTTCTTCGGAGTTGCGCCACGCGATGGGCGCATGGCAGTCGCGGTCTTTGCACTTCTGGCGGTCGAAGCCGGACCGGTCGAAATGCGACCGCTCGTAGCCGGACCGCTCGCGGTCGTAGCCGCCCGACGACCGGTCATGCATGGCATTGCCGCTCCCGCCGCCGCCGCCGCCGCTGCCGCTGTTGCCATTGATGCCGGGATTGTTTCTCGTGTCTCGACCAGCCCTGCCATCGAAGGCCGCTTGATCTCGGTTCGGCATGCTGTATCCTTGCGGATCCTGGCCGGGCCGGTCCCGAATGGGCATTTCACGATTGCCTTGACTCATTGTGTTTAAGATGGGAGCTTATAAGGGGTGGTATGGAAAGATAGTAGAGCAAACCGGAGTGTATACCCACGTGAACGATGATTGTGAAGTTACTGTGTGCAGGAATGACAGGAGTCTCTGATATCACGAGAGCGCATGGCACGCAAACACGAAGAGGCAGCAGTACACAGCCAGAATCACTCAACGAAAAAAGTCAAGCGAAAGAAAAAGGGGAAAAGAGAAGAAAGGAAAAACAAAACTGCAAGCAGAACACAAAAGACAGCCTCGTTTCTTTAAGTAGTGTGCGAGAAACGTGCGCACATGCGAGAGACGCGCACACACACCTCCCGCCGGGCACGAGGCTGCATGGCACGGCTTGGACCCGGCCTCCAAACAGGATTGTCGGACGTATACATGGTCTCTCTGCGCTTGTCGCGATTGGTATATTCGGACTACGAAAGCATGCAAGGCCAGGAAATAAGGCCTCGCCGCTTCTCTTGCTACCTCGTGAGAGGTGCATTTTGCAGAGCGGACGGTCCTCGGGCGGGCCAAGCACGAGCCGACACACAACCCGACAAATAAATGAAGACGAAAACACAGGACGCAGCCATCCAGATGAGCAAGACCTCGTCCTGCCCGCTCTGCCGACAGACGCTCTCGTTGGTGGGTGGGAAAGGCGAACCACCACATTCGTCGATTTTGGGGCGAAAGTGCAACTTTGGCGTGTTGCTGCAGTGCTTTGTGCACGAGGCTGTGTCGTTGCCCGAGCGGATGCTACCCAGCGGCCACACCCCTTCTTCTTGTCCTTTTCCCTTTTCCTGCTTGCCATGACATAATAGCACACGCCGACTCGCCCTGTTTTCGTCGTGCAGTTTCAGGGAAGAAATCGGGGGAATGGCGACGCCGAAGAAAGCCACGAAAGTCCTGCATGTCTCTCCGCACACCGCCAGGTTTCCAGCACAACTCGGGCGTAGTCGTGTACGGAACTCGTGCAATTTGCTGCCACATTATGCCAAGCACGCACTTTTTGGGGCCAGAGAGGACAGAAAGTAGCAGAAACCAGCTGAAGACGAGCGGAACAGCGCCAGGTGGAACAACTTGGTCAAGGCACCTGGAAGTCCTAGTTCAGAGACTGCTCAGAGACTGCAGTCTTTGCCGATTCTCTGTCGGCTCTTCCGGCGACGGGCTTATTATCTATTGGCTACTTTGACCGCAATCATGATAGAGCGGCGAGATTCTGTACAGTCGATGTGCACGTGACTGCGCGCGTTTCTGGCGAGTGCCGCCAAAGAGGCGGGGCGTGAGAGGCAAGACCATCACCAAGCCGGCACCCACTCAACGCGTCTCCGCGCCAGGTCCACTCTTGATTCGTCACATCAACAGCAACGCAGACCCCGGCGATGACTGGTTTCTGCGGTGGCGAAGAGGGCGCTCTCGTTTCTGGCTCCGGGGATATTTAGGACGAAGGGTTCTTCTTGCGAAAAGGAATTGGAAGCACAGCTTCTCTTCTTCTTTTCATCTTTCCTCCCGCCGACCAACCGTCTTCAAGAATCAAATTCTGTCTGAGAAGCCAGGAACCCGAGCGTCCGCATACGCCATACCAATCGAGAACCATCCGCTACATGAAATCGAGATCCGCCAGGTTGAGCACGATGCCAGTGACAGCAAAGACGACAACAGCCAAGGCGGCATCGACCAAAACTGCGAGACCCGCCTCTGCCTCTGCATCACCGACGGCCTCCTCTTCGTCGTCCGCGGCGCCCGGCACCCTTGTGACGGCCCCCTTCCCCGCCTCCCCCATGGACGTCCAGCTGCGGCGCATCGCCGCCTCCCAGCGCACGCCCTTTGAGAAGCGCGTCTGGACGCTGCTGTGCCAGATCCCGGCCGGGCAGGTCACCACCTACGCGCACATGGCGGCGCACCTCCACTCGTCGCCGCGCGCCGTGGGCAACGCGCTGCGCCGCAACCCCTTTGCGCCCGACGTGCCCTGCCACCGGTGCGTCGCGACGGGCGGCGGGCTGGGCGGGTTCAAGGGCGTGGGCCCGCCGGCCAAGCGGCGCGACAAGGACGGGCACATGGTCACGCAAAAGGAGGGGATCACGCTGGCCGAGAAGCGGACGCTGCTGCGGAAGGAGGGCGTGCGGTTTGACGACCGCGGGCGGGTGCTGGGCACGCCGTTCCAGGCATTCCAGTGAGGGAGAAGATCGGCGTGGAGGGATCCGATTCGATCGGTTGACAGGATGTGGCTCAATAAAAGAACGCAGAAGTGGAATAAATATACGGAGTAATACATCGCCATCGCCAAACGACCAAAGCTGTCTAGCTCCCTGCGGGCGGTTCCCCAAGCTGGCGCAGATCGGCCAGTCGCCTGCGCTCGTGGCTCAGCTCACCGGGATTTGCAAGACGATGGCGTTATTTCGCCGCGAATGGCGGGGCGACAGCTCAAAGGACGACGGGCAACGCGCAGCGAAGACCGAACCGGGGGAAAAGAAATAAATTGACGGGAGCGAGCAGAAATGGACGTTGCATTGGAGGAGCTCGCATTCTCTTTGCTCAGTTTCTGTCTGTACCACTGCACGTTTTAAAAGCTATAGCTACCAAATTGGCTTCTCGATACTTGCTGCCTTGGGGTCTGAAATCAATTCACGTTCGCTGATAATCAGCTCGTCTTGCTTCCACATTCCTCTTCCAAAAATGACCCGGGCCCTCTTCTCTCCTTCGCTGCGGCGCGGCGCCGCCGCCGCCGCCCACCGCCCGCGGGCGAGCCTCGCGAGCTGCCGGCGGCCCTTTTCCAGCTCGCCCGCCGCGCGCCAGACCCTCCCCATCCGCGTGCAGGGCCGCGGCACGGGCACCATCCAGACGCTGTCCGTGCCCGACAAGACCTACACGTTCTCGTCCGACACCTACACGGCCCTCGGCGGCCAGGACTCGTCGCCCTCGCCCGTCGTCTACTCGCTCGCCAGCCTCGGCTCCTGCAACCAGGTCACGGGCTCGCTCGTGGCCCGCGACCACGGCATCCGCCTCGGCCGGTGGACCGTCGACGTCGAGGGCGCCCTGCCCACGGCCGTGCTGGTCCAGGGCGCGCAGGGCAACCCCAACTGGGAGAGCGTGACGCTGCGGGTGCGGGTGCAGACCGACATCGCCGGCGAGGGCGCCAGCGCCAGCGCGGACCCCAAGTTCCAGCACTTTGCCAGCGAGGTGGAGCGCCGCTGCCCCATCACGGCGCTGTTCAAGCTGAGCGGCGTCAAGCTGACGAGCGTGTGGGAGAACGAGCCGCTGTGAGAGAGGAGGACGAGGAGGGCGTGGCGAGGTGGCTCGACGGGGCCGATGGCCGATGGCCGCGGATGTTGGTGCCAGTGCAGTTGAAAAAACTCAGATGCGTCCCGGGGTTGGTTTAGGATAGCAATCATACCTAGGTGAATTCTATATATACTCTTTGTTCTCTTGGCGATGCTCGCCGGATATGGCACGCTCTGCTCGAGTTGATATAGAGCGCTTGCAGTCGGTTCTAGAGTTATCGGCTCTGCTACTGTTGCGTTGCACATTCGTCAGTGCTAGCCGACAGGGCTTTGGCTTCTGCACTTGTCAACTCCTATAAAAGCTCTCTTTCCTCGCCTTCACCTCCCTCCCTCCTCTCTATACCTTATATCCACATCCTATATCCACATCCTATATCCACATCCTATATACACATCCCACATCCACACAAATATATAGATACTTCACGTTTCTTTGAGATGGATACTCATTCTCATAGATTTCACTACTGAAAGCACAATTTCCACCAATAAACACCTCATGGATAAATCTTCAATATTCAAGTGGTTCGAATTTTAGAACACGTCGAGCCAGAGAGATGAGTTCGTGATAGATCGTGGCGAAACAGAGTGGATGGAATCTCACGACAGTGCCAGGTTGCCCGTTGCGAGGGGCTTGCGTCTACTCCGTACATGAATGCTACGGCTCCAGAAAATTGGTGCGGAGGCAAGCATGGTTGTGACAGTGGCGCAGTTGGATGAGCTCGCGCACCAACTGGTCGTGCCGGATATCAGGCCATAGCGCGTCCCGTGGATGCAGGAGGGAGTAGGGGAGCTGCAGTAGCAGAAGCGGACGTGCAAGAGTTCGCGGATTCGACTCGCGTGCCGCGCACTGCCAGACCCTCCGTGTCTGTCCTGTGCTCACAAGCACGCAATCGGGCCCAGGGCGGCAGAGCCCGTTATGAAACCTGGAGCTGCGGTGTGCGACTGCTTGGGGGTCAGCTAGCGTTGTGTATCATGCCTCTGGCGGTGCGCCTGCAGCGGCGTGCTAGTCGCTGGGAAGGCCGAGGCCTTCCTCAGGGTAGGGGGCGATAGTTGTCAGGAAGCGCTTGCGGGCCTTGCCCACCCGAGACGTGGCTCTGATATACGCTACTGCGCGACGGTTCCAGCATGGCTGGAGTCGCTGATCTTTTTGACGATGAGCGGGATGCGGTTGATTTCTGAAGTACAGCGTCCACCGTCCTTTTCTCTTTTTTTCTTGCTTTTCTTCATAATTTTGTACGAGGCGTGCACGTCTCCATTACAAGAAGATGACACAGTAGGTAGTCCGATAAAAAAAAAAACACTGCAAAACACTCGTACCCAGAGAGTAAGACATCTCATCGGACCGTTCACTCCCAGCAAGCGGCTAGTCATCTATCACAATCGGCCCAGGTGCCCCATCAACCAATCCCACCTCAGTTGTTTCCGCCGCCGTCGTTGGAGGGGGAAAAGATTGCGGCGAATGCGTCAGGAGCCGCCGGTGCCTGACAGCTGGAATGTCGGCAGCGTCAACCTTGACAAGGTCGGCACCCTGGTCCATCGTATCGCCTGGGTTGTTCGGATCGCGTAGGAACAGCCGGAAGGCGTTGCTGTGGACGGTTGGCTCGGCGTACATGCAGACGACGTGGGGAGAGGCGTCGGGCAGCCGAGCATGCTGGCGCCAGGGGGTCCAGCGATCGCTGTCGCTGTCTTTGTCTCTGTCTCGGTCGCTGTCGCCGTCGCCGTCGCCGTAGCCGTCCTCATCATCCTCCCCCGCGACGCTGTCCCAGTCCGTAAAGTACTCGAGAGGATCGACGCCCCGCCCATGGGCGGCCGTGCCGTCGGCGTACTCTTGATAGAAGTCCCATGCCTTTGTCGGATGCCCCTTCCCGGGCGTCTCCGTTTTCCAGTAGTAGACGTGCTCCCTGCCAGAGGAGCTGCTGTCCGAACCCGGCGGACGTATCGTCACGGCTGTCCAGCACCACCGCGGCTTGTTTTCCTCGGAGACACGGTCTTCCTGGCGAAGGTCGGCAGCTCGGTCGGCGAGGAGCCGGGCAAGACGGTTGGTGGTCTTCGCGGGCAGCTCGCCGTCCTTGGCCTGCACGGCCACCTCGTCCAGCTCGATCTTGTCTGCCTCGGTGGCCTCCGCCGCCCAGGCGGTGATGATGGCCTGATCGTCTTCACCGTACGGCAGCGACGTGACGCTCTGGACAGGACGGGCCCACCGCCAATCGAGGTCTTCCTCCACCGGTTCTTCGTCGTCCGCTTCGCTCTCCCAAAAATCGAAGTCGGCCGGATCATCGAACACAGCAAAATCACGGTACCCGTTACGTCTCCGGCGTATGTCTTCTTCTTCCTCATAATCATCGTCGAAAATGCCAAGGGGATGGTCGGCAGAGGGGTGCTCGCGTCCGTGCCACGACCTCCATTCCTTGGCGCACGACACAAAATCAAAGTACGCCAGGCGCGGACAGTCCCTCGGCTCCCAGATATACGGGCCCGTACTAAAAAGATTCAGAGACGTGTCCGCGAGGGGGTTTTCCTGCGTCTCGTTGTTCACAAACGCCAAGAGCCTCTGCTCCGAAACGCGACAGTCGTCCCTAGCACCCTCGTTTGCTTCGTGGTCGCGAGCAAAGGACCGCACTTTGAGCGACGACAGCTTCAGGTCGTCCATGGATGCCAAGCGCGTGACCAGCGTTTTCGTGTGGCCGAAGCACTCGAACAGGCCGAGCTCCCGCAGCGTTGGCGCATGGCGCTTCACAAACCGCGCCAGCTCGTCCTCCGAGTACGACGCGTCCGTTAGCTGGAGAGACCGGAGCGCAGGCCAGCGGAAGGAGTCGCTAAAAAGAACCATGCGTAGAAGGACGGCGATGCCGGCCTCCGCGTTGGACATGGTCTCGAAGCAGACGGACAGCTTCCGCAGCTTAGCGGCTGCGCGCAGACAGTAGGCCACCGCCTGCTCAGTGGAGCGCTCCTCGCAGTCAACTTTCACGGCGTTCGGCACCCAATGCATGCAGAGGTCCAGCGTTGTGAGACCGGCAAACAGGCCGACGTTGTCGACATAGCGGGCAAAGCTGCTCGGCCTGGCAAACGTGCCCGCCAGGTGGACCGCGCGAATCTGGGCGCTCAGCGTCTCGCCCAGGCACTCTCTGCTGAACAGGAAGAGGCCGTTGGTCGTGCGATACGCGTCCAGGTGGGTGACCTTCTGCAAGATGTTGGCCTCGAGGCGGTAGCCGTCGTAGACGGCCAGCAGGCGGTCGGCGGGCATGGGCTGGGCCACGAGCGTGTGCAGCCGCGCCAGCCTGCGCACGGCGTCGCCGATGGCCTGCTCGGTCGCCGCCTGGGCAGCTCTCCGCCGCTGGAGGTAGGCGTCGTTCTGCTCGCCGAGCGTGCGCGTGTCTGGGGGATTGACTGAGCCCAGGTCGTCGTCGGTGAGGAACGGCTCGGTCCAGAAGGCATCGGCCACCATACGGTGGAGCTGCGCACAGAGCCTCGACGTATACGTCGGGCTCGCATGCGGACCGTCTGGATGTCGGCGCCGGTCCAGGTCATCCTCGTCGAGGATGGTATCGTTCTCGTCCTCCACCAGCTCGTACCAGACGAGCCGCGTGGGGATGTGCGCCAGGTGGGGGCTGCCCGCGATGCCCAGCAGGCTGGCGAGATCCCTCTTCGTCTTGGAGATCACCACCGTCGAATAGAGCCGCTTCGCGGCGGTGTGCCGGAAAGCAGAGTGCACGAGGCGGAGAGACCTGAGGTCGGCGACGGCCAGCTCGCCGAAGACTTGGTGGATGAGCTCGTTCGGCAGCGTCGTGATCGACATTCTGACGGCGGATGTGTGCGTCGAGGCGGGAGTCGAGGCGGGAGTCGAGGCGGGAGTGTCTTTGAAAAAACAGCGGCGGCGTGGGCCAGTGCAGCCTTGCGCTCTGTTACGTCCCTTTTGCGGCCCTTTTGATGTCGACAAGCAGCCTAGCAATATGCGTCTGCACGCGCAGCGGGATTGGCCTTCCCTCCCCTTCTCTTGCTGCCTGTCAGCCTCGTCCTTCGCTCCAGGCAGGCACAGCCCGATGATTCATCACGTGGTTGGCCATGGATGCCACAGAAAGTGCGCCCGGCATGGCTTGCGTGTCGATGCAATTCACGTGATTCTGATCTCTCGTTACAACGGCTGCAAGATGCATATCAGAACGGTGGTTGGTTCGTGAGGTTCGCGAGAGTTCATCGGAGGAGGCAGAGGTCTAGCCCGTGCACAGCGCTGGCCAGCTGGAAAGTAAGCCCCCTCCCCCGCCCTGGGTGCACATGTCAGTGTGCTGCAGCTCCCCTGGTGAGTCTAGTTCTCTGCACCATTCCAAACTCCAACGCTGCCAACTCAACCTCGTCTAGCTAAACGGCCTAGCCATGGCTAACGCGGACAGCGTCAGAGCCCCGCCGGTCGGCGCATCTGTCGATAAGCAGACCCTCAACTCCTCGGCCGACGCGTTTCGACAGTCTCATCCATTCGACAAAGTTGTCGTTGGAGCGGCCACCTTTCAGTATACCTCGAGCTCAAGCTCGGGCTCAATCTCAAGCTCAGGCTCAACATTCGCGAAGACACCACGCATTCTGCTGTTGAAAAGAGCGCCTCACGAGCCCTTTTACCCCAACGTCTTTGATGTGCCTGGCGGACACGTCGACCCAGACGACCCCAGCATTTACGAAGCGCTCGTCCGCGAGGTGAAGGAAGAGACCGGCCTCGATGTCGACGCGGTCCTGGCGGAGCTGAATCCGATGACCTACACGACCGAGAAGGCCCCCGCGAACGGCTCCGGCGATGGCGTTCGTGCTGTCAAGAGTATCCAGCTCAACTATGTGGTCTCTGTCCTCGACGGTGTGGTGAAGCTCAATCCAGATGAACATTCCGAGAGCCGCTGGGCGTCCGCGGCCGAACTGGCGGACTTGGACATCACGAGCGCCATGAGAGTCGTCATCCAGGACGCCTTCCACTGGGCTGCACGCCAGTGATTGAGGGAGTCTGTCGGGTTGGTGTGGGCCAAGTGGTGAGGCTGGTTCCTTGGTCGAGACTCGGAAGTCGTTCGGCCACGGAGCCTTGTTCCTGAGTACAGATTGGTCTATATTACAGCATACGAGGATACAGAAAAATAAACATAAATGGAAACGAACGGGTTTCTATTTGAATCCGCGGCTACCTACCTTAGATTCACCAACCTTTCCCCGAGATAGATGGGACGATTGGGTACGGACGCATCCAAGGTATGCACCCAAGGTCCGCATCCAAGGCTCGCATCGGCCATGTCCAGGAGCCTCTTCATCAGAGCACATCGAGAATGCAAAGGGACCTCCTGTCCAATGGTTGGCGCGATCCTAGCGAGGTTCCTCGAAGTTGGGGTCTGGGTCTGGCACACCCAGGGCGCGAATGTGTTTCAATGCTGAGCGCTTAACGGTCTGATTGGCCTCAACCTGGCCTGTGCTGTTGGTTCCATCTTCAGGGCCCGTGCTGCGAGGTCCGCGCCGTTCGCGTGCTCCGCCTCGAAAAAGGCTCCAAGGCGTATTTATGTGTGGATTTCGCAATTATCCGGCCGGCCACTATTTAACTTCACGGCCCGCTCTCCAAGCTGTGTCCGGCAGCAAGGAAATGGAATGTCGTCTTACAACTCCACCATTGCATCTGTTTTCCTGCTCTCGCCCTTTTCACCATACAAAAAGAGCTCGGACATCATGGCGTCCCCTTCTCTTGATGCCGACGTGTTCGGCCAGCTCAACCACGAGCAGAAGGCGCTGCTCGACACGGTCGACAGCTTGCGGAGCCAAGGCGTCGGCGAGATCGTCCATCTTCCTCAGATCATTGTCGTCGGAGACCAGTCTTCGGGGAAGAGCTCCGTTCTCGAAGCAATATCCCGCGTTCGCTTCCCCGTCACGGGCGGCATCTGCACCCGCTTTGCCACGGAGCTGGTCGTCCGGACGTCGCCGCGTGAAGAGGCCGTGGTCAAGATCCACGCGAGCAATTCCACCACCACCGAGAAGAACGTCGTCTTCAACGAGCGGCAGTTCAGTTCCAATGACCTCCCTCGGCTGATTGAGCGCGCCAAGACTGCCATGGGCATATCCAACGATGCGAATGGCTTCTCTGAAGACATTCTCCACATCGAGGTATCCGGCCCTGACCTGCCGTCGCTCACGCTTGTCGACCTACCTGGCATCTACCACAATGAGACGGCGGATCAGTCTCGCGAGGGAATGGACATTGTCTGGCGTTTGGTGGAGAAATACATGAAGCAGGAGAACAGCATCATTCTCGCCGTTGTCAATGCCAGCTATGACTTCTCCAACCAGGGCATCCTGACGGAGGTGAAGCGGCACGACCCAAACCGGCAGCGCACAATGGGCATTGTCACGAACCCCGACAGGCTGACGCCCAAGTCCATCGAGGAGGGCAAGTATGTGCGGCTGGTTCGGAACCAGGAGCCTCTCCACACGCTGAAATATGGCTGGCACGTGCTGCGAAACAGAGGGCCGGACGCCAACGACGAGCAGGGGCAGGGGGCCGCGAGGACCTCGGATGAAGAGAGAGACGAGGCGGAGAAAGACTTTCTCTCCTCAAACATATAGGGGCCGCTGCCTGACGGCATCAAGGGCATCGACACGCTGCGGCGAAAGCTGAGCAAAGTCCTGACAAAGCATATCCAGCTCAGCCTGCCGGGCGTCATCGACGACATTGAGAAGAAGCTCGAGGCGCGACGGGAGACCTTGGCGCGTCTGGGACGGCCTCGGGCGGCACCCGCCGAGCTTCGACGCTATCTCCACGACATCGCGGAGAGCTTCCGCAACCTCACGCGCCTGGCCGTCAGAGGCGCCTACGACGACCTCGCGTTCTTCGGGGTTCCATACGGAGACGACTACCCGCGGGGCCCTCATTTCCGAAGCGACGCCCGCAGGCTGCGCGCCGTCGTCAGGAACCTAAACCATGCTTTCGACAGGGTGATCTCGTCGAAAGGAGCGAGACGCAAGATCCTGTGGGAGGACGACGAAGCCGGTTCCGGCGATCGCGATCGAGATCCTGCCGGCGACGACAGCGAGACATCAGATTCCGGGGACGAAGACTCCCCAATCTGGACGCTGTATATGGAGCTGTATGATGTGGACGACCCAGAGGAGGTATCGTGGGCTGAACTCGGGGAAGAGCTCGAAGTTCAGGCGTCTGCCAACCTGAACACCAACTTCCCCGGCTCGGCGAACGACAGGCTGGCCCTGAACCACTTTCGCGACCAGTCGCAGCGCTGGCGGAGCATTGCTGCAAAGCACCTCGACCTCGTCGTGAAGTCGGCCAAGACATTTGTCGAGTTGGCCTTGAGCCATGTCACCGCCGGCGACGAAGCGACCCGCGATGCCCTGCTGCGCGAATGGGTCGACCCCTTTTTCGAGCAGCGCACGTCTCGCCTCGAGGAGAAACTCGACGAGCTCCTGCGCCACTACAAGTACGGAGAGGCCCTCACGCTCGAGACGGAATTCATCAGAGCCCTGTCCGCCAAGGAGAAGTCGCGGCTGGGCCAGCAGGTGAAGGACCTTTTGGCCGCGGAGCAGGAAGACCTCGCCTCGATCACCAACAAGCTCCCGGCAAAGCTGTCTCGCGGCGCGATTGAGCGCGTCGTGTCCAAGGCGCTCGAGAGCCGAATCAGCCAGTTTGGCCTGGAAGAAGTAGTCGACATAGCCACAGTGTACTACGATGTGAGTCGCGAAGATGCGTCGAGTCTGCCGAGTTGGAGTCCATGCCACTGACCATATCATTTGACAGATGTGTCTGCGAACTTTCAAGGAGAACGTCATCATCCTCGCCGTGGAGAACTGCCTGGTCTCCGAGCTGCCGTCCATGCTGACGTCTTCCATGGTCCATGAAATGAACGACGAGATGCTGACAACGCTGGCGGCGGAATCACCCGGCGTTGGACAGGAACGCACGGAACTCGAGAGGGACATCCGCGTGCTGGAGGAGGGACTCCTCATCTGCAAGAGACACCGGCCGCGGGAATCGACGGGTTAGTTTCGGCCCCATTCCGTGCTGGTCATCTCAGCCACCGTATTTACTCTTCTGCTCAGCCAACGGCTCACGTCGACCACTCTACTTCTAGCTCATCAATCACATTTGCCAAGTCGTCCCATCTCCACTGGCGCGAATGGGAGACCGCCGTCCAGCACTCCACCTCCTGGTGAGCACACGATGCCATGCGCCACTGCCGATGCTTTCCCTATATCTGACAAGAAGCTGCCTAGAAATTGTACTTGAAGCCTCGCAAGACGCGTCCAGCCAAGTTCCACAGCCTACCGCAGCGACAGACGAGTCGATCCCTGAAAAGCGCAGTCCTCTGCCCGCTAGCAAACGCCACCGCATCAAAGCCAAGCTTCCTCCCACATCGATCTTCCCCGACGTTTTCGACGTACCTGGAGCGAAGCCCAGCAGCGGTACCGCCACACCGAGTGCTTCTCAGAGCAGCAGTGTGACGAGCGGAAGCACGTCTACTCCAACCACTAGCGGAGGACTGTTTGGAAATCTACCCAGAACGAGCCCGGCAGCAGTGCCTACTTCAGCTCCTGGCGGCGGATTGTTTGGAAGCCCAGCCTTCTCGAGTTCGGCAGCAGCGTTTAGTCCAGGTACTGACGGCGGAGTTTTAAAAAACCTACCTAAGACGAGTCCGGTAACAACGTTTACTCCATCTACTGGGGGAGGGCTTTTTGGGAGCCAGCCCCTGGTGAGTCCGGCGGCAGCATCTACTTCAATTGGCGGCGGACTGTTTAAAAGCCAAGCCAAGACAAGCCCGACGCCAGCGAGCTTCGGAAGCGGAGGACTGTTTGGAAGTAAGCCCGTAACGAGT
>WNYD01000097.1:34991-120879 GCA_021396205.1 Sporothrix brunneoviolacea
CCGGCAGCGGCGTCGACTCCGACTACAAGCGGAGGGCTTTTTGGAAACCAGCCCAAAACGATTCCGGCGGCAGCGTCTAAGTCAACTGGCGGCGGACTGTTTGGAACTAAGCCCATAACGAGTCCGGCAGCGGCGTCGACTCCGACTACAAGCGGAGGGCTTTTTGGAAACCAGCCCAAAACGATTCCGGCGGCAGCGTCAACTCCAACCACTGGCGGAGGACTGTTTGGAAGCAAGCCACTTCCTGAAAGTCAGCCCACAACGAGTCCGTCAATGGAGCCGACTCCGACTACTGGCGGAGGACTTTTTGGAAGCCAACCTAAAAGCTTCGGAAGCACGTCTACTTCTGCTACTGGCGGAGGGTTGTTTGGAAGCCAACCTGAAACGAACCCGGCAGCAGCAGGCTTCGGGAGCACGTCAACTCCAACTACTGGCGGGGGTTTGTTTGGAAAGCCACCCACAACGGGTCTGGCAGCGGGCTTCGCAGGCTTTCAACTCTCTCCCGATGCCGCAGATGCCACTGCAAAACTCTTCGCTTCGAGCACGCCGTCCGGAACCAAACATGAGGCCCAGGTAACTTCAACAGGAGCATTCCAGTCAACGCCAACGACTGGGACCTTTGCGACCTTTGGGACCTCTGCCAAGGAAGGAAACGGACTTCCGTCAACGCCAAGCCGTGACACGCCCAGCACCAAAGGTAAGCCATTTGGTTAGGGATTTCTCAGCATCCGTATGAAAGCACGCTTGCTAAACCAGCCGTAAGGTGTCCAGCTTACGGCTTACGAAGAGCGTGAAAATTTCCACAGCACGATCAAGTTTCTTCATATATCGTTCAACGATGCATTCAAGAACTACTCTCCGGAGGAACTTCGACTGAGAGACTATGGTTGGTAGTTGCTGGAGAGATTGGGGATCGAGTGGTATTTAGGGCATTTTGTCATTGCGTCTTCTTCCTGGTTTGTGCTGTGCATTAATAGCAAAGGCAAATGCTTCGTCTTGGCATTGCCACGGTGTTATTTGAAATACGACGCGTTTCTCATATTTAATACAAGAATATGATGTGCTTCATTTGGTCATAAAGTGTCTATTAGAATGGACGAAGCAATTTAAAACCCTGTCGTAGTCCGCAAAGGAGTTGTGGACAAGGCTGCATCGTCGTCGGCATCTACACGGCCTTGCTCCGTTTGAAGCCTCAGTGCAATGCCTCTGGCCACCACGGGCGTCCAGACTAGCAAGTATTAATGTCCCTGCCAAAATGCGACCATCCCTCGCCTGGACCCTCCTAGCCCCCAATCTGCCTCCATCTGCCCCTCTGTCTCTTCTCTGCAGGCCACCCATCAGTGCTCGCCCTCTGCCTTTCCGACCCGCCTTTTTGGCTTTTTGCCTCCTGGATCCCGCCCGCCCCGAGTCTTGGCTTTCTGGAGCACGACAGAGCCAAGGCTTGCGTCCCGAGAGCCTCGTTTCTTGGCTGCAGTAGGAAAAGGGGACGATCGTCAACAACGTCACAAGCACGACTGCATACTGCAGATGCGCTCGATCACGGGTGGAATTGCGAGGGGAAGCTGCCGCGTCAGGTCGGCAAACAGAAATGGAGCTTGAGACAGAAGCGATGCGATGCACGAAATACAGCACACGGGCAGCAAAATACGCCATCTCGCGTCTGGCCGGTGCCCTCTGCTTCCCTCGCCGGAGCTGCATCCTGGTTCCACTCCCGCCCCCTCGTCAAAGCCGGCCTAGCCTGCGCCATTTTCCTCTGCAGTGAGAAGGGACGCGAGGAGGATCACGGGCGGCCCTCGTCGTTGGCCAACGACGCGCGAGGGGAGAAATGAAACGAATGACCGAAAGGGGGGGAGGGGCGCGCGAGAAGCACGATGCATGATGCACGGCGCGAGGAGCATGCTGCCATCGACGTAGAGGTGGGTACGAGAGGGGTCCTGCTGCGACGCGCGTGGCTATCGACGGGACGATCAGCCCGCCAGGAGCTTGTTCTTATCATCTGTCCCACTATCAGGGGAGCAGGCCATGGAGGTGCGCGGGTAAGCAGATGTGATATGAGCTGTGATGTGAGCTAGAAAGCCAGTCGTTCTCACGGAGGGGGGAAATGGCGTGTGGCAGGGCCAGCTGGACGGCCCATCCTGGCCCGAGGAAAAGCGGCTAGGTCGTGGCTTTTGGGCGTAGTGAAACGGCGGCCGCGAAGCCAGAGAGGGAATCATGTTCCCTGCTTTCTCGTGCTGGCCGGCCGTCGAGCTAGTCGGATGAAGGGGGGCCATGATAGACGATCTCTCTCGGACGCCCCCCCTCCACTTGCATTGGGAGGTTCATATGCAGCTTGCTGGCTGGGATGGGAGCAGAGATTGGCTATGGCCTCTTGATTCTTGACTCTGCATCCGTCCTGTTCTCGGCTGGGGCGCTTAGAGAAGCTGCTTGTCAATGTAGACAGGAGGGGAGGGGAGGGGGGGGACGATGTGGCTCGTATGAGGGGGCAGCCTGTATAAATAGGACTATCTGCATCTGCTGTGGGCATTCTCCTGCTCGTTTTTTTTTTCTTTCTTCTCTCTTCTACTTCTCTTCTCTCGCTAGCTCTGCTCCTCGACCTCCTGCATCTTCAATATCAACATCACCACTTTGCCCCCTTTTCAAACCTCCACTTTCCAACTTCACCTCAGCCAACATGGGTTTCGGCGACGAGATCAAGGAGTTCGAGAACGCCGTCGACGGCCAGACGTGAGACTTTCTCTTCCTCCCCTCATCGTCTAAGTCTTCAAAGAATCCCGCTAACCACGGTCCTCCTCCAGCTCGGCCCAGCAGCAGACCCAGAACACGTCCGACTCGGGCCTCGACACCGTCATCGACAGCGGTAAGAATACGCAATCTCGCTTGTGCACGCACTTGACATGACGCTGACTCTTCATCTCCCTCGAACAGCTGTCGACGGCTTTGCCTCCCGCGAGGGCCTGTCCGCGGCCCTGGACCCCGAGATCAACAACGTCGTCAACGACGAGATCAACAAGTTCCTGTAAATCACGCAACGGTGGAACTATATCTTGCTTGAGCATATTTCTTCCAGTAGCATAGCACAAATACACAAAGCCTGCAAAAAAAAAGAAAGACAAGAAAATGAGATCATGACGTGAATCATGCCGCGTGACACAACTGACGCCTCCTGTTTTGAGTCCCGCCGGGCTACACCAGCACAAAGTCCTGCTCGACCAGCCGGCCGTCGGCCACCTGGGCCAGGGCCTCGCCGTCCATGAAGCCGTGCACGTAGGCCGGGCACACGTAGCTGTGGTACGCCTTGGCGCCGTCCTCGACGGCCAGGTCCTGCGCCCGCAGCACCACCGGCACCTTGGACCCGTCCAGCACGGCCACTACGTCGCCCGCCCGCACCATTGCGCGCACCATCAGCAGGAGGCCGCTGCCGTCCCCGTCCGGGCCCGCGCCCGCCGTCGTCGTCGTCGTCTGCCCCATCCCCCACCGCCGCAGCATGCGCGTTATCATGCGGTTGCACGGCAGCGTCCGCATGAGCGTGGCCAACGGCGCGTTGTACCCCCACTTCTGGAGCTCGCTGTGGCGATGCCATTCGAGGTCCGTCCCCGTGAAGACGCGCCGCTCTTCTTCTTGCTGCCGGATCTCGGCCTCGCGGAGGCGGCACGCCTCAGCCAGCCCGGCGCCGCACTCGGCCTTCAGCTCGTCGTCGAGCCGGCGGATCGGGTACGCCGTGCAGTCGGCCGTCATGGTGCGCCAGAACGCCTCCCACAGCGGCTCACCGGTGGCCGCGTAGACCCTGCTCTCGTCCTCCCCCACATACGCAGCCCGCCACTGGCGGAATGTGTCCACGGCCACGTGCGGGTCGACGTAGTCCCCGCCTATCTCCTTCCAGGGGCCCTGCCGGAAGGCGGCCACGCGCCCGAGCACCGTGCCGCGGAGCTGGAGGCCGCGGATCGGCCTGCGCTGTCCTGCGCTCCCGGTCACCCACCCTTCTTCGGCGCGCAGCGGCAGCAGGTGGCGGCAGTCGGGCTTGCCGGCCGCGTAGATGCCGCGCTGCGCGAACAGGATGGTGGCGAACTCGTCGTAGAGGTCCGAGTAGACGCTGCGGTCGAAGTTGGGCACCCACGAGGGCAGGTTGGGGGCGCGCGGGCTGCTGCCGCTAGGGATCGCGGCTGCACCGTCCGCCGTGCTGCCCTCCTCCTCCACCTCCTCTTCCCCCCGGGTCTCGTCCGCGCCCTGGAACGGGTTCTGGCTGATCACATCGAGGCAGCCGCTCGTCTGGATGATGGCCAGGGCGGCGTCGCCAAAGACCTCGGCGGCCGACTTGGTGTAGTCGACGGGCGGCAGGCACGACGTCTCGGCGACGAGGCCCAGCAGGCCGTACACCTTGTCGCGGGGGTCCGTCGAGCGCGACCACTTGAAGCGGGCGAGCACGTTGATGAGGCTGGGGTCGTGCCGTATCGGGCCGTCTCCTTCCGTGGCCGTGGTCGGGGTCGTGAGCCTAGTATGCCGAGTACTCTCCGCCCGCACCTCGAGGGCCTCGGGGCCCTCGAGCACGTTCAGGTCACCGTCGGCGCGCTCGCCGCCGCCGCCGTCGCGCATCATCTGCCGCTGCAGCTGGAGGGCGCGCACGCGCGAGAAGATGCCGGCCACGGCCGGGCCGACCGTGCCGTGGCCCCACGAGGAGTGGAACGCGTCCGAGTACGCCTGGTCGTCGAGGAAGCCGCCCACAATGTCCTTGTCCCAGTCGAGGGTGGTGATCCAGTCTCGCGCCTGCGCGCCATGGTCTCCCGTCTCGTCCCCGGTCTCGTCATTCCCGGTCTCGTCATTCCCGGTCTCGTCAGCGGGCTCCCGCCCCACGGCCAGCAGGACGCGCGGCGCGCACGACAGCTCCTGCACGATCCAGATGCGCGACCACAGCGCGGCCTCCGTGAAGGTCTCGTACAGGCTGTGCACCTGCTGCCGCGTCAGGAGCCGCTTCTGGCTCGGGTCGTCGGGGTCGAATTTCTCCTCGTACGGCTGACCATTTCGGCGCCGGCTGTTCTCTTCGTTCCAGGCCTCCACCATGTCCGAAAGCGCGCGCGAGTCGCGGTCGGCCACCTGGCGCATGAGGCCCAGGCCGCTGCGCAGGACTTCGGCGAGGTCCTTGGCGCTCTGGACCCGCAGCTCTTCTGCCCTGCGCGCTTTCTCGCGGGCCTTCTCGCGCTTTGCCTCGGCCCGCGCCTCTTCCGTCATTTCTTCCGTATTTTCATCATTCTCCCCCCTCGAAGGTGAATCCCCGTCCTCCTCCTCCTCCTCCTCCTCCGGCGGCGGCTGGGGATTGGGCCCCAACCAGGCCACGTCGGCCACGCACGCCTCGTAGATGCGGCGCATCTGCTGGACCTGGCGGCTGCGCTCGGCCGGATCCTGCTGGTTGATGCACAGGGCGTCGACCCAGAGGATGCGGTCGTTCTCGGCCGTGGGGGCGTCGTTCCGGTTGCAGCGGTAGCGGAGGTGCCGCAGGGCCGTGTCCAGGTTGGGCGTGACCAGGATCGGGTGCAAGTTTGTGTGATCGTCGTCGACGCCAATGTCGGTGCCGGTGCCGGCGTCGATGTCGACGTCGTCACCCTCCACCCATACGGGATGCTGTCCCCACGCCTCCCCCCACACGTAGGACAGAGCCTCATAGGCCGGCACGGCAGCCTTGGCATGGCCGTCGAGGCTGGCGTGGAACAGGCGGACGCGCAACGGCGCATCCAGCGACGCCGCCGGCCGCAGCCGCAGCAGGCGGATCTCCTGGTGGGCGCTGTTCAGAGGGCGGTACGCGAAGCCCGTCCCATCGCTGCTGCTGCTGCTGCTGCCCCGAGCTCGCAACGCCGCATCCAGCTGCCAGCGGATCTCTTTCCCGGTGGACGTCATGGTGATGGTCATGGCGAGCTAGTCTCTCCGCCGATACTATGAATTGTCTTGGTATGAAATCGTAGAGGTCGTGATCAAGTAGGATATATATATAGATATATATAATTTTTTGTTGACCCTCGTCCCTCTTCATTGGGGCAGTGTAAGTCGGAGGCCCACTACCACCTTGTAAGCCTTGCATAAAAAACCAAACTGCCCAACCACCTTGGGTAGCGCACGGATGCGCTGGCCACTGGAAAAATAAGCAGTAAATCCACCAGGAAGGATGAGAGCCTCGAAGGAACGGGCCATCAATGCAGCTTTTGGGGGGGAGGATTCGCTTGGCAAAGTGGCGTCTGGAGAGAGCCAAGACAGGTGCGTCGATCGAAGGCCGAAGTTTGTAGATTTCTGTAATTTGTGGCGTCGTCGATCGAGAAAGAGGGCCGAGATGCTAAATCGGTCCTCACGGGGGGCTGTGAAAAGAATACAACAGTGCTATTGTCGAAGCTTATGGCAAAAATTAACAGAGACGTCCCAAACCCTCTCGACTCTTCTGCGGCAGTGGAACCAAGAAAACGGGTAACATTAAAGGGAAACCTTCGCGAGAGCCAATAGTAAAATGAAAACAACCAAAAGAAAACAAGGAGACAAGAACGCCGATATCCCCTGACGACCAGGTCCCAGCCCTTGTTCACAATACCAATCCAAGACCAAAATACCAGAGCTGCGC
Source organism: Sporothrix brunneoviolacea (assembly GCA_021396205.1). Taxonomy (NCBI): domain Eukaryota; kingdom Fungi; phylum Ascomycota; class Sordariomycetes; order Ophiostomatales; family Ophiostomataceae; genus Sporothrix; species Sporothrix brunneoviolacea. Next base: position 41,587 of record WNYD01000097.1, read on the forward strand.
AGCCTTCAATTTGAGGCAGGAAAAAGCAACAAAAAAAACACAAAAAACCAGCCCAAGCCCAAAACCAAATGCCAGTCCTGTGAACCTTCGCTATCCTCGTACGCCGTAGCACACCCTCTCGTCGCGGGTTACGTCCTGTACCAAGTACTCCGTGCAGTCCCCTCCGTCAGAGGATTCCGCTTCACCTGCGCTCCTCAAAGTAGAACCGTCCGAGGTGCTGCTGCCCGCCGCCGCCATTGTTACCGCCGCTGCTGTTGCCGGCGCCGCCGCCGCTCTGCCTCGCAGTTGCTCTCGTCGTCCTCGCCGTGGGCGCCAGTTCGTCGTGGCCCTCGAACTCGCCCACGCCCTGCAGGAGCTGCTCGGCGGCCTCGCGCTCGCGCGTCATGCCGTGGTAATACTGGTTCTGCTGCTGCTGCTGGTGCGACCGCGGCCGCTGCGTTTCGCGCAGCGCGCTAGGGTGCGCTTGGATGATAGACCCCATCAGCGGCGGCGGCGGCGGCGGCGGCGACGCCGTTGCCGTCGTGGACGAAGCTGCCCTCCCGACAGGGACAGGTCCGCGGACGGTCGTGTCGATAAAGACATCGTCGTCTGCCAGCGGCCCTGCGCCGACCATCGTCACAGGCGCCGGCGAAGAAGAAGAAGCAGCAAGTCCATCGGTGGCCATACCATCAATGAGGCGCGCTTCCCGCCGCTCCTGCAGAGCCGCGGCACTGCCGCTGGCTGGCGAATCCAGAAAACCGCCGCCGCCGCTGCTGCCACCACCACTGGCATCGCGGAAGTGCTCCAGCGGCGAGCGCAAAAAATCGCGCCGCGCCGGCCCTCCAAAGCCGGACGGCGGCGCGGCCGTGCTCGTCGTAGCGCCCGTCCCGCTCGCGCCGCTCACGCTACCCATCACGGCCATGTCACTGAGCCCCGAATTCGTGCGCTCGAGCGTCGCCCATGCGAGCGTGTTGGTGGCCGCCATGGCGCCGGCCGACGAGGTCGTGGGAGGGAACGGGCGGCGGTGGTAGATGGGGCCAGACACGGTGCTGCCAGCGCCCTCGCCGAATCCGACGAGGCTCGCGGATCCATCGTCGCTCATGCGGTCCTCGTAGCCGCCGGCCGAGCGGCTGGCCGCATCCAGGTTGTCGTCGTCCATCATCATGGCGTCGACGTCGTCGCCGCCGTCGCCGCCGTCACCGCCGCCGCGGCCCGTGCTGTAGTGGTAGTTCGTCCCCATGCTCAAGATGTCGTCTTCGTCCTCGGTCATGGTGTCGCCGTCCACGGTGTCGCCGTCGCCTTCGAGTGTGCGGCCGCTGACGCTGTCGGTCGCGCTGGCCGTGCCGACGGTGCTCATCTTCGTGATGGCGACAGGCTGGCCCTGAGCGTCGAAGAAGGCCGGCGTCAGTGGGCCCGGGACCACCATGCCGGACATGAAGCCGCCGCCGCCGCCTCCAGATGATGTTGGTGTCGCGTATGGCGAAACACCTGCGGCCGCGCCGCCGCCGCCACCGCTGCCGCTGCCGCTAAACCGGTTGCCAGCGGCGCCTCCTCCGCCCCCGCTCGCCGCGCTTCCTCGGTTGGCCGCATAGGACGGGCGCAAGGCCGTCATGCCCGACAGGCCGGTCAGGCGGGAGATGCGGTCGGCGCGCTCGGCCTCGAGGCTGTTGGTCGATGCATTGTGCTGGTGGCCGACGCGCGGACCGCTGCTACTACCGGCGCCGAAAAACGGCGGGACGTGGGCGCCGCGATGGCCGTCTTTGATGGCCGTGGTCGACACGGCCGAGAGCGACGTGGTCGTGCTTGTGGGTGTGCCGCTAAAAGGTCAGCCTGGGTTAGCCCGCGTCCTCTCTCCCCCGGCCCAGTTCTCCATGCCCCCGGTGTGCACATACGGTGTCTCCGACGGTGTGTCTGGGTTGGACGGCGGCTGCGGCAGGTTGATAAAGGTCGGCTGGGCCGCCTGGACGGGCTGCGAGGTCTGTGCTTGCGACATCGTGGGATGTCTCGCAGTCGGGGGAGGGTGTTTGTTCGGGTGGGCGCGTTCGGTCAGGGAACGGGTAGGCGCATGGATTGACTGGGCGAGGGATGCGTGCCGCAGAATCAGGCAGACGCGAGCAGCAGTGCGGCCTGTGTCGCCGTGGTATGTCGCCGCTTTTCGCTTCTGTATCTTGTTTCCTTGCCGCGTTTTTGGCGAGTCGCGCAAGATAAGATACAACAAACAGCTCGCGGCGGTAGATTCGCCGCCCGCTGTTAAGCACACAGCACTGCCAAACACGTGCCGCGTCGTGGCTCTGTAGCGCAGCGTTTGTTGTGCGATACGGGTCCTGGTTCGTCGATGGGTTTGCTGATCGTCGCGCTTCTTATGCTTCTGTGCTTCTGTGTTTCTGTGTGTGTGTGTGTCTGTGTCTCCTGTGTCAATTCTCTGTGTCGATTCTGTGTCGATTCTCTCCCCCTCGAGTCTTGCACTTCCGTCGCTCTTTCTGCTGCTAAAAGGGAAGTGGCGTGCCTGCCACTTTTAGGCGGCGGAAAGGGCAGGAGCGCCGTGGTGGTGGGGAAGGCATGACGTCGCAAGCCCGCTACAGCAGCTCTGGGCCTAGCCTGGGCGACTGGGCTGCTGCTTCCCCCCCAGACTGCGCCCGGAACGCCGCTAACACAGATTAGGTGCCTGTCGCGGTTGGCTTGCGGTTAGGCTGTTACGCGGAGTGGAGAGCACCAAACACATTCTTATGGCCTGTGGCCTGTGGCCCGGCATGTGTAAGACACCGAGCACAAAGGTGCGTGTTGTCGGGCGACAAAAGAAGCCATGTTTCGCTGATTCGCTCGTGCGCGTCTCGTCCATGATGCACGTGTCTAAGCTATGGATATGTACAAATAACAGATAACAGACTACCAACCTAACGCCTTAATAATGCAGCTTCGTGCCTTTCCGTGCATGTCGTGGCCTCATATGTCCAACATGCCACAGGCGGCAGGCGGCCGCGCCTCTGTGCCACATCCAAAACGCGCGTCGCGTTTCCTTCCTCGGGTGCTGGGCCCTCACCGCGCACCGGCGGCGGCCGTCGTCCGGCGCGCGGCAAACAAGGGCATGGGCTGGAAGGAGCTGCGCGCCGCCGAGCGCATGGGCCCCGGCAGGTGGTCCACGAGGGGCACCGTCTCGGCGTCGGCGCTGTCCTGCACCGGCGGCGCCACGCGGACCTCGCCGCGCGCAATCTCGACCGCCGAGATCAGCGGCAGCAGCAGCAGCAGGAGCGACAGCAGCTGGCCGAAGCTCCACTGCGTCTCGCCGCTGTCCGCCAGCGCGACGGACGGGTGGCCAAACGCCTGCGACAGCAGCACCACGCGGATGGCGACGCCGATGGCCACGGCGCCCATGAGGGCCAGGCCCGCCGTCTGCACGATGCGGTAGAACCGCTGCGCGCGGCTGTGCAGGTACCACGTGGCCAGCGCGAACACGACGCAGTTGCCGGCGACCACGGCCACGGTGGCCACGAACTGGAACGCGCCGGCGCTGCCCGTCCAGCCGCTGGCGGTGGCCTTGGTGCCGGCCGTGCTGGTTCCGTTGGCAGTCGGCGCCGTGGTGGTGTTGCCACTGCTGCCCTGCCAGGCGCAGGCCATGGGCAGGGTCTGGGGCAGGCCCACGCCCAGCTCGCGCAGCACAAAGATGCCGTAGATGCAGCTGAGGGCGAGGTTGACAAACATGAGGGCCTGGCGCAGCCAGCGCAGGACCCAGTCGCGGCGGAAGTCGTGGACGAGGGCCAGCAGCGCGGCGTTGTGCACGGCCGTGGTCAGCAGGCTGATCATCCAGATGAGGAAGAAGTGGTACGGCACGAGCGACGAGACCTGCGTGAGGCCGAGGGTCTGGATGCCGATGCCCGTCACGATCTGCTGGTCCGAGTAGCTGTTGAGCAGCTTGCGGCAGATGATCGTCAGCACCGAGGAGCACGACGGGGAGGCCGCGGACGCCGGGTCGACGCCGCCGTTGGCCTTGCGGTGCCGCGCGGCCGTGCCCCAGGTGTCCTGGACGATGAGGGCCGTGCTGATGCTGAGGGCGACGCCGGCCGTGATGATGAAGGAGAGCAGGACCTGTGGGATGTCAGAAGAAAGAAACAAGGCACGGTCTGGGAAGAGGAGAACCTACGCCGGCGCCGGCAATGCCTGCATTGCTGGGCGTGCTGGACGGCACAACCGAGCAGTTGGCCGTCATCGTAGAACTGGGGAGACGAGCGGGGTGCGCTGCCGTGTAAGTGCAGGTGCGTAGGTGCGCGGGCAGGATCGCGTTCTAGGGTGTGCGCAGACGAAGGCGAGCAGCGAGAAGCATAAAAGAAATACAACACTTGGGAATCGAGGCAGAAACGGACGTCGGCAATCAAGTCACGAGAAGCGAGAAACAATGAATAGGAATTCTCCGTATGCGTTTATTCGAACAAATATGAGCAGCGAGTCCGCGATCAGGAAGGCACCCCCAGGGGCTGCGCCTGCCTCCTGTTGATCAGCCGGCAGCCAATAAGGGAGGCCCACGACGGCGGGCTTGCCAGGGCAGGATGCTCGCGCCGCGCAGCGATAACCAGGCGATAGCTGGGCGATCGTCCCAACAAGGAGGCGGCCGTGAAATGAGCAGGACGTCAATCGCCCTGTCAATCGCCATGTCAACCGCCAGAGCGATCAGCACGCCCTCGGCCTGTTTTACGTACCATGCACAGCAGCGCGTCTGCGGCGCCCATTGCGACTCGGCCAGATCTCCCAAAATCCTGCTGGGTTAAGCGCCACTGCGTTTCGCCAAGGGCCTGCTGCGCTTGACTGGCTGGGAGTCGCTGCAACATGAGACTCGGGAACAGGGGGCATCTGTCTGCGACGCGGCTGGCGAAAAGTCCAAGAAAACCAAGAATAGTTCATATCGGGGACAATGCGCTCGATGGAGTGGTCGTCATTGTTGCGACCCTGGCTAATATAGCCGGTCCAGCCCCAGGGCTTTGATGTCGGCTCACCGTACGGAGGACAGCATAAGACGCTCCGTATTACTTCAGCATAGCATTGACGGGGAACAAGAGGAAGAGGAAGAGGAAGAAATGAGCTGGGATTGATAGTATTAGAGTCTGGTCAAGCAAGTGGCCGCTACCGGTAAAGACGTTGGGCAAGAAACGTCAACACAGGGGGATCTCGAAGAGCGCAGAGAACATTTCTCCTTGCTGCTGCTTTTTTTCGTTCTCCGTGTTCAGTCTTTGATGTCAAAAGTTGGTCGAGATAGAAATGCTACACTATCCAAAAGATAAGACGAAGGTGTCCGCCTTCATGGTTGGTGGCCCTTTGAGGCTGGCGAAAAGAATTTTGAAAGGAAAAGACAAGAAAGAGTTCGAATCTTCACTCCTTGGTTTATCGACTGACTGTGCTCAGAGTAAGACGAAGAAGAGCACACAGACGCTCAGCCGTATATCGACACATCACCATTGTTGTGCCACCAGAGCCTCCTGTCAAAAAGCGGCCTCTTGCCCTGTCCGTTCCCCTGCTGCCTATTAAGGGATGAGGCTACCTACATCTATGCTTCCTGAGTTGTGTGTCTGGACAGTAGAAACACTGTCAGTGTAAACAGCTGGTGTGATGCCCTGCCATGACCATGACTGGCTGCAGCAAAATTCTCTCACAAGGGAGAAGATGCCCTTGCTCACGATTCATAGTTTCATTTTCGCCTTCAACTCTCTCACCATGATGCTGCTTCTCCCTTCCCCAAAGCCAAAGAAGGAAAAATAGGACGTTGCTGCTACACCCAAAGACGCTCAAGCCTTGCCTTGCTATCTTGATTTCATCTGGGCGTTCTGCTGCCTAGATTGTACAATGAAACGAAAAGCAAGCAGCGCCTTGCCCGACAGCCAGACGGCGGGGAAAAGGCGAGAGAGAGCGGCGATTCAAACTCCAAGCTCAGCATCATTGTCAACAACAACCGGGCATCCAGCGAGCGTTGATCGGAGACTCGATGGGAAGAGCAGCGGAAGGACGACGAGCCCAGATTCCCTAACCAAAAAATTCTGCGCCGCCGCCAAAAAGCTCGAGTCGATCACCATGACTGTCTATCTGGGCGCCGATGTTCTCCATGGCGCTGGTCCCGGCCTCGAGAGCTTCCAGACGGCGGTGAGGCTTTTCACAATGACCAAAACCGTTATGACAATCGCAGATCGAGTGGTCTCCGCCACGTACGATGTGTCCAAGGCCGTCTCGGAGAGAAAACGCGCCGCTCTGGCTGCGAAACGGGGGGCGACGGCGGATGCATTCCACCGTTTCCCCTCTCTGCCCATCGAATTGAGGACCATAATCTGGGAGGCCGCGGCCCTGCCGCCGCTTTGCACACTTGACACCTCTTTGAAAGCACGCCAACGAGTAGGCCGAGATCCCGCCACTCGTTATCTGGACGATGCCGGGCTGTGGACAGCCTGCAGAGAGTCACGCCGGGTCATGCAGCGCGGGTATCAGCAACGGCGCACTGTCTTTGCAGGGCCAAGAAGGCCTACTTCTTTGCTCGGTCCTGATGAGAGGCTCTACCAGCAACTTATGTTTCTAAACAGAATCTGCGGCCTCTTCAAAGAACAGATGCAAGGCCTTCATATTTTCGTCGCGACGGCGGCTTGGGCCCAGGGGCGCAAGCTTTGTGAAGAGATGCCGGAGCGGAACGCGATCGCCGACGCGATCGAACAACTCTATGAAATGAGATGGGGTGTAAGACCAGGAGTGAAAGAGATACCGCTAAACTTCTGTGCAGAGTTGCAGATAGCGAATATGTTTTGGTAAACGATCCTGTCTGTGCCTGTTCTCTCGATCTTCCCGGCACGGACTGGCGAAAGACGGAGTTGGCGATATTAGTTGGCGATACTATTTGGCGATAGATACTATCATGAAATAGATGAGTCACTGCGAGTGAGGGGGCTTGACCAGTGTTGATATTGTCTAGCATTGCAAGAGTCAAGTAAAAATAAAGGAGAGGCGCTTGCGGTGTCGTAAAGAGACATCCAGCGGAGGGGGGTTTCGTTCCGTGGCCTGCCCGTCCGATCGCGGCAGGCAGGGAGGAGAAGGATGAAAAGGGCAATTGAAATAAAAAAGAGATAGCTGAGAGGGACTAAACGTTGACGACAGAATCACAAAGTATGTATCAAGCAGAAGCGCAGCAACACATGAAACCCACACTCCTCTGCAAGGTGTTCCCTGGCCTCGTCTTGATGTTGTTTTCGACAGGGCCACCTGGCGGCACTTTGGGATGGACTGTGTGGAAGTCCAAACGTTTCATTTTCTGGTTCCCTATGCTGGAAAGAAAGGGCTGTGATGCGTTTGCATTGCCCTTGCAGGAAGCTGGGGCCTAGTTATACAGAATTAAAACGAAAACGAAAAGGGGACCTTCAATCATGCATATTCCGCTCAGCGTCGGCTTCAAACTGCCCGCTGCTTCCCCTTGTCCGGCCGCAGCCTCTTCGCGGACCGGGGCACCGGCCCGCCTCGTGAGGCGTCGTCACTAACTTCTTCGATATCCTCGCCAGCCGTCTCCGGGTGCCACTGTGCGGACGTCAGCGTCCGCTTCTTCTTGCGCCGCATCTCGCCGCTCTGGGGGTCCTTGCCGTTCTGACGCTGGGGTGTTGGCGATGTTGCTGCGATGGCGTTGTGTCGGAACCGGCTGGCATGGGCCGACACGCGACCCTCCACGGCGACGCCGCCAGCGCCGTTTGTTTCCGGCGACTGCGGCAGCAGCCGCGACGGCGGTGGCGGCGATGCCGTCGTCTCCTCCTCGTTCGACACGCCGGCCGACGACAGCCCCTCGCCCATGCTGAGGTCGACGCTGGCTCCCCGGGCACCTCGTGCTGCTGCTGCTGCGGCCGCCGCACCATCTTCGTCGAGGTCGTCAGGGCCGTCGGCGTCCTCGATGTCGTCGATGCCGTCTGGCGGTCGGCTGGATCCTGCTGCCCTCGCATTTCTCGGCACGTCGCCTTCGCCGTCGCCGTCGCCGTCCTCCATCTCAGACTCGGAGACGTGCGTTTCTGTCTTGGCATTGGGCAGGGCTCGTCGTGTGCGTGGCCGTGCTGCCAGTCCGGCCGTTGAAGGCGCTTCGGCGTCGCTGCCAGACTCCACGACGCGCTCGCTGCTCTTGAACACTTTGCCGCCGTCGCGGCCGGCCCGTAGCCTCTGGCCTTGTGCGGCTGCTTGCTTTCTGCCTGTTCCCGGACTCCGCGCACTGCTCGGCTCGCCATGCGCGGTGCCATTGGTCATAGCCCCTTTAGCCGTTGCCATGGCCCGCACAATCGTACTCGTTGAAGGCATGGCGGCCGTATCGCTGCCGTCTCGTCCATTTTCGCCCTCAACGGCGACCTCCTCCTCTCCCTCCTCCCCCTCCTCCCCTTCCTCTGCCTCCAGCTCACCGTAGTCCAAGTCCCAGCCCTGGCCCACCCTCCGCTCCGCATCGTATTCCTTGATCAGATGCTCGCAGATCTGCCGCACCGACTTTCGGTTGTAGTTGGGCACGGAGCGCTTCAGCCGGCTCCAGACCAGTTCGCGCGCCGCGCGGTTGAATCTCCGGCGGAATTTCTGGTCTGTGATGCGTGGCCAGGGTATCTTGTCTTCGCGGCCGACGTTGGACTCGCGGATCGACAGGATCAGTTGGTACTTGTCCTCGGGCAGCATCTCCCGCACCTGCTTGCGCGTCCTGTCGTTGATTGGGCGGGCCGTCTCGGGTACGGTCCGACCGTCTTCTTCCGGTGTGACGCCGAGCAGCGGCAGGTTGTTTCGGGGCGCTGGGGTTGCTGCTGCCGGTGACGCAGATGCTGCTGATGCTCCAGAAGCCGCTGCTGCAGCGGAATCTCGGCGCTTCTTCTTCTTTTCTGCCTTCCTCTCTCTCCGCGTGAGGGTGGCCGGGTCGGGCGGGCCCACAAACTCGCCGTTCTCGTCGAAATGGTAGGCCTCGTGGATGGCGTGCCACTTGATGCGGCACTGCCGCGCCGTTCGCGTATGCTCCATGCGCTCGCTGACGATCTGCCACGGGATGTCGGCCGCCGCCGACGGCTGGATGGTGGACGTGTCCTGCTTGCGCGACTTCTGGATCTCGCGCAGGATGTCGCCCACGATGCGGCCCAGCCTCTTCTCCTCGTCGAACAGCCAGTAGGACAGCCGCACCTTGTCGCCGCACACGACGCGCTCGTCCCAGCGCTTGCGAACGTCCTCGCTCGACCGGCCCATCTGGCCGCCAATCACCAGCCACTTGTTGCCGTGCTCCGCCACCAGCTCCGCCAGCTCGGCGTCCTGCTCGGGCGTCCACCGGTACGTCTGCACGAAGTTGTGGAAGATGCGCCGGCACCGGAGAATCACCTGGAGACGCTTCTTGTCCGGAAACTCGGACGCCATCTGGGTCCAGAACGCGAGGTGGCGCGTCGCGGAGTCATGCACCATCTCGTTGAAATCGCCTTGCGACATCTGCTGGTCCTGCATGTATGCGCCACAGGCCTCTTGGAGCCTTTCAACTTCGCGCGGCGTAAAGTTGCCTTGCGGCCCCTTTTTCACGGCGCTGCCGCCCGCCGATGCTTGCGACCCTGCAGTGTTTGGTGTCCGCGCAGCTTTTGAGCCTCTGCTGGCAGCACCAGGCGTCATAGGGGCACTGTTCTTCGCGGCCTTTTTTGCGCGTCCCGGTGCGGGCGTCGCCGGGTTCCCGTCGGCATCTCCAGACGTGTCTGGCGCGCTGCGCTTCCGCTTCCTAGGCGACCGCTTGACTGGAACAGGAGCCGGGGCCTCTTCGGATTGTTCGCTCGCTCGTTCTGGCTGGTCCTCTTCTGGTGCTTCTTCGGCCGGTTCTTCAGGACGGTCGGGCACGCTGCTGTCGTCTGCTTCGTTGCCAGCGTCCCCATGGTCGTGTATGTCGGGATGGGTGCCCGGTGGTAGAATGTGAGGGATCTCGTCGAGGCCGTCGTCCGAGCTGTCAACACCGTCGTCAACTGCCGGTGGCAGAACAGAATCGGCCTCCGCTGTGTGGGCCCGCGCAGCGTTGTCGTTCTTCAGTTCTGCGCTGCTGCTTTCGCTGGGATCGCCTGTGTCGCTTGATTCGCTCTCGCTAGCCGATGACGAGGCGCTCGTCGGAATAGTCGACAGTACAGTGCCGGCTTCCTTTTCCTCGGCTTTGACGGGGCGCTTCACCGGGCCGCCGTCGTCGTCATCGTCGCTGGAGCTAGCCGAGTCGCCAGAGCTGTCGCTGGGGCTGTCGCTCGATGTGCTCGAGGAGTCGGAGCTGTCATCGCCATCGTCGTCGCCGCCCCTGTCGCCGACACTCTCTGTCCTCCGTGCAGGAACAACCACGCTCGAGAACAATGGTCTGCGCGGCAGAGGGGCTTCGTCGTCATCATCGCTCGCGCTGTCGCTGTCGCTATCGCTGTCGTCATCGCGGCTGCGCCCATTGCTCTCCTCGTCCTCCGGCTCCCTCTTAATGTACGGCGCCGGCTCAGAGCTCGACGCGGACTCCGGCTCGGAGTCGGGCTCTGCCGCCCTCGCGGGTCGTTTTGTCTTCGCCATGATGGCGCTGACTTGTGGAGACGAGGATGGCCCGTGCCGGGCGCGTGAATTGCTGTTCTGTGGGATGCTCTCGGCCGCACCCATGGGGGGTCGAAACGCGCGTGGTAGAGACGAGAGCACTATGTCAAGATGGATTTGTTTTCTGCGCGCGCGCGGGAAGCTGGTCAACTTGCTGGGCGTGGAAATCTGGAATAAAATTTAAGGCGAAATAATTGTAAAAAAACGCGCCGTTGGCAAAGAGGAACTAAAGTGGGGCTAAGCTGTCGTGCATCAAAACAGGGGGCAGAAGCTTCCCAGAGAGCAGCGCCGGGGGAGCTACGGAGACGCTTCGGCAGTATTACAAGCAATTACTCCGTACATGGACGCCATTCATCCATTTTCAATTTTCATTTTTCATTTTTTTCGCTTTCCTTCTTGCTGCCTTTTTGGTTTCATTCTCCCCTTTTTTGTTCACTCCCCCGCCAGCCCCTCAAAGAAGAGCGCCAGCCCCCAGGCGCCCGGGTCCGGCACCTTTTCAAAGCCGCTGCCGCCGACGTAGACGGTCCGACCCAGGCTGGCCTGCATGCCCTTGGTGTGCTCGGCGCCGGCACGCGCGGCTGCGGCTGCTGCGCGGACGTCGCTCGCGGCCAGCGTCTCCACAAACGGGTACAGCGCGTCGACGAGCGTGCGGTCGCCGGGCCGTGCCGGCGTGTAGCGCGAGAGCGCGTCGCAGCTGTGGCGGAGCGCGGCGGCCCAGTCGGGGGACGAGGGCGAGGACGACGACAAGGACGAAGCCTGCTGCCGCAGCGCGTGCACGAGGGCATTGAGGAAGATGGCGTAGAGGGCGCCCGACGTGCCGTCCATGGACCGCTCGACGACGGGCACGATGCCGGCGACGTCGGCCACCACGTCACCCGCGAGGGACGACGGGCCAGCGAGGTGCTCCAAGACCGCCTCGGCGCCGCGCTTCATGCCGGTGCCGCAGTCGCCGTCGCCGACCACGGTGTCGTACTGCGTAATCTCGGGCTCGGCGGCGATGACGCGCCGCAGGCCGCGCTCCAGGGCGGCGCGGAACGCGGCCGGGTCGGCGTGCAGGCCGCTGGGCGCTTGGGACGCTGCCGCTTCGGTGGGGGGAGCCGGCTCTGCTGCTGCTTCTGCCTCTGCCGTCGGCTGGCTGGCGCGGGTGCTGGCTGCCTCCCAGGTCGCCGCGGGGATGGGCGCGGCCCAGCCGGTGGCCTCGGCCGGGTCGTCGAGCAGCTGCAGCAGCGTGGGGCCGGCCTGTCCGAGGCCCGCGTCCACCACCTTCAGCAGGCTGATGCTGAAGCCGAGCCCGTTGAGGCTCGTCATGTAGGTGCCGCTGAGCACGCGCGCGGGGCGCAGCTGCCAGTCGCGCGCCAGCTGGTCGACCACCTCGGCCGTGATGCCGCCCAGCTCGAGCACGCTGACGGCGCCGAGGTTGTTGACCAGCAGGACGACGTCGGTGCCCGCGGGGAGGTCGACGAAGGCGCGGTCGCCGTCCGCGGGGTCGAGCAGCTGGCGCAGCATCGTGCGCACGAGGTCGGGCAGGGCGAGCCCGCGCGCGCGGCCGGAGCCGGGCTCGTTGTGGATGCCCATGCCGATCTCGACCTCGTCGGCGGCGAGGGCGTCGTCGGAGGCATCGGTCGTCGCCCGCCCCGGCACGTGGACGTGCTCGAGGCTGGCCCCGACGCTCACGAGGTTGTCGGCGGCCAGCTGGGCGACGCGCGCCACCGTGTCCAGGTCGCGGCCGCGGGCCGACAGCGCGCCCGCAATCTTGTGCACGAGCACGGTGCCGGCGATGCCGCGGCGGCCGACCTTGCCGGCACGGGCGCGGCCGACGCCGACGTCGTCGCCGACCACGACCATGGCGACGGGCACGCCGGCAGCGCGGGCCTTCTCGACGGCCACGCCAAAGTTGAGCACGTCGCCGGTGTAGTTCATGACGGTGACGAGGACGCCGCTAGTATCAGTCCGTGCGGCGACGCGAGCGATGGCGGCGCGGATCTGCTCGGTCGACGGCGACGCAAAGATGGTGCCGGCGACGGCGGCCGTCAGCAGGCCGGGGCCGACCATGGCGGCGAAGCTGGGCTCATGGCCGGAGCCGCCGCCGGAGACGGTGGAGACGGTCGTCGAGGACGACGGGCTCTCCGACGGGCGGAGGTAGACGATCTTGTTCGCCTCGTCGAGGGCCACGGCCGGGTTCGCGTAGGTGACGGCGCGCAGGGCGGCGGCGACGAGGGCCGTCGGGTCGTTGACAAAGTGCTTGGCGAGGGAAGCCATTTCGACGACGTGAGGGGTGGGGGGGGTCAGCAGTAGATTTGCAGAGTGAGGAGAAAGAGGAGAGGGCGAGAGAAGAGCGAACGAAAGAAAGTCAGGTCGAGAGGGGGCATGGCGGGTATATCAATCCGGGGCAGCGTCATCGGAGCCATCGCTTCGGGGAGCTTGGCAGCGGAGTGCCTGCACAGGGCCAAGTGCGGGCGGGGTTGGTGTGGGCAGGTGTGAGCAGGTGTGGGCAGGTGTGGGCAGGTGTGGACAGCGACATGTTAACCGTAGCCTTAATAGGTGGGGCCTGCGCAAGTACATCTCACGACAGTTGCAACGGCATGCTCGAGGTGGTGACGTGTGCGAAGCAGACGCTCGATTTGCTATATCCAGGAGGCATGGTTTTTACACAGTCCTTTCAATGCGACAGAAATAGAAACAAAAAGAGACCCGAACCCGGAACGCCGCCCAATGCCAGAGGATCAATCCCTGTGATGCTGATCAATATCCTCATCCTCGCCCTCTGCTCTTCCGATCTTGCCTTACGTTTTCACTTCAGCACAAACACGCTCCCCCCAATCAGCGAGAACAAGATCGCCGTCGTCGTAAAGCCCGCCGCCACGCGGTCGCCCGTCGTGATCGGCGCCAGCACTTCCACCGTCGTGTTCTTCGTGCCCGCGTCCGGGTTGCCCACCGACGTGCCGCCCGACGTCGACGTCACCGCCGCCGCCGTCGTCTGGTGCACCAGCGAGTACATCAGCGCCGACAGCGCGTTCATCTGCTGGCCCACGCCCACCGAGCCGTCGAACGCGCTCGTCGTCCACTTGAAGCCGCACGCCGTGCCCGCCAGGCCGTTGAACCCCGTCGCCGGCGACCCCGAGCACGCCGCCGCCGCCGCCGCCGCGTTGGCCTGCAGCAGCGGCGTGATGGTGGGGAAGGTGTACGGCGCCATCTGCGCGGTGTCCGCCAGCCACCGCAGCATGTAGCCCTTGAAGCTCAGCTGGTCCGTGTCGCACAGGTTGACCGTCTCGCAGGCCTGCTCGACGAGGATGCTGTCGTTGCCGAAGAAGTGGCTCTGGGTCTCGGCCAGCATCCCGTCCAGCCGCGTCTTCCACGTCGCCGACGCGTCCGTCTGGTTGTACATGACGGCGGCGCCGTGCAGGAAGATGCCGGCGTTGTACGACCACTGGATGGTGTCCGGGTTGGTGCAGTTGTTGGTGCCCGTGACGGACGCGCCGTCGTAGACCTTGTAGTCGGGCGTGATGAGGCCGACGCCGGTCTCCCAGTCCCAGATCTTCTCGGCCCAGTCGGCGTACGTCTGGTTGCCCGTGAAGCGCGCGAGCCGCGCGGCGATGTTGAAGAAGCAGCCGTTGGCGATGGAGTTCTTGTAGTTGTAGCCGTTGTTGAACGTGAAGATCTGCCAGCGCAGCCCGCCGTTGCACGTGGTGGTGTCCCAGCGCGTGGTGTACTCGTTGAACACGGCCTGCGCGAGCGCCAGCCACTGCGGCTGGTCGGCCGGCGGGTTGGGGAAGTTGTTCTCGGCCGCCGACATGGCCGCCATGCCCCAGAAGCCCTGGTCGTCGTTGCCCTCGGTGCGCGTCTGGTTGGTGGGCATGAAGTCGGCGTCATCGCCGACCTGGTGCAGCAGGGCCTGCGACGTGACGTTGTTGTAGGTGGTATCGCCCGTCAGGAACCAGTAGTCGACGAGGGTGCCGAACATGGCGCCGGCCTCCCACCCTGAGGTTTGTTAGTGGGTGCTCGTTCTTCACTCTTGCAGATGGAGGAATAGTTGGAAGACGTACAGAAGTAAGGCGACGGCAGGTTGCCGGCGACATCGCCGGTGTTGTTGCCGGTGTAGTACTTGAGCAGGCCGTACGCCACGGTGCTCGCGGCGGACTTGACCGAGTCTGTGCGTGTTAGTGTACAGGACCATGTCCGTAGAGGAGAGTCGAGAGTCGAAGCATACCAGAGTCGGAGAGCGTGACCTGCACGGCATTGGCTGCTTGTGACAGCAGACAGGCAGCACCTGCGACGCGGAGGGTGGACCACCGCATTTTGGAATGTGTGATGATATGGCTGTGAAGAACAGAAAGAAAGAGAACACAGAGACGGCAGCTCGTCTCCTGGACTGAGTGAAGGATAAATACGGTTGAGCACTGTAGAATAAGCAGTGGCGAAGCAGGTTTTCGGGTTCGTATTCAGATCGAGTCGCGAGTCGGCGGTCCGGAGGCGAGGAAATGGATACGAAGGGCTGGGCGTGGTGCTGCAATCTCGCGAATGTAAAGAGGCACAGCCTGAAGGAGAGTAAGAAGAAATAAGAATAAAAAGAGGTTGAAGATAATAAATAAGAGACAAAAGACAGAAGAATCAAAACAAAGGATTTCGAAAGAAGCCAAGAAAGAAATTCAAAGAAGCGAAGAAAGCCAACTCGGGCGTCGTCTCACGCTGGGTGAGGAGAAGAATGGGACAAATGGACGAAAACGAAGAGAATAAAGAGAAGAGAATGAAGAGAAAGACAATAGAAAAGAGGATGAAATGAAGAGATGAAAAGCGAGAACACAAAAGAAACAGAAAGGGAAGAAGAAAACATCCAGACAGCAGAGACACCTCCGCCTGGCCAGCCCCGGACAATGCGCCTCCACATTTTCACCTTTCCTGCCTCACAGCCAAGCCTGGCCAACTGTTGGGTGTCTCTGCTGGACTCCTACTGGCCTCCTGGCCTCCTGCTGGCCTCTTGCTGGCCTCCTCTGCTGCCGTGAGGCTGTGTGGCCGGCAGCAAGACCACATGAAACACTCCGAGTTGGATGTTGAGCAGCGCCCCCGGCTCGCCCTGAAAGGGGGTCCGTCCCCAGGTGCGCATTTCCCTCGCTAGAAAATAAGAAACTAACTTAATCAGATACCCTGTTTCCCCCTTGCATCATGGAAACCGCCGCTTTCTCTCGCACGTTCGCTGTCAAGACGGCCATTTCGCCGCCATCCCAAGAACTCGAGTTGACGTCGAAAACGGACAAGACTGCCTGGCTAGCTCTGCCGCTCTGGACCCCTGCCTGCGCTTCCCACACTCTCCCAACTCTCCAACGCCTGCCAACCACCCCCTGGTCTCACCCTGAACGGCACAGGCCAATCAGCCGCTGGCATGCGCATGCACACGCCGCCGTCCCCAGGCTGAGCCACCGCCATCCAGATGCCAGCGCAGCGGCAGCGCAGCGTCAGCGGCACTCCTCCTGTCTCTTCTCTCGTATTGTCCCGACCACTGGAACGCACCGAAGAGCGTGGCGGGGGTGCGGCGTATAAACGAATGCGAAAAGAGGCGGAAAATACGAGGGGCTCCATTGCAACCTCTGGCTGCCCAGGGCCTGGTTTCGGACAGGGCCCTCGTCCGTCCAAGAGCAGAGCCTCCTGGGAACTAGATTGGCCGATCCCTGGCGATCCGAGACGTGGAACAGCGGACCTTAAATACAAAAATATCTTGTTGTACTGCGTAGCATGGACTCTACTGTAATCCACGGGGCAGTTCGTAGTCGCGTTGTGTCCGGGCGTGTCGGGTGCCATCCGAACTCTCGTTCCGAGCGCATCACGGCCAGCACAAAGGCTGGCATTCCACGGACAATCGTCGCCGTCAATCACCACTGTCAATCATCGCTGTCAATCGTCCCGTCAATCGTCCTATGTGTTCGTCTCTATCCGAGCATTGCCTTCGCAGCAGGAAGCCCTCCAAGTCTAAAAACAAGTTCGTGATCTTTGTCATCTTGACCACTTTTCCAACCCAATACGCCGTAGAACGCCAACACATGCCGAGTCGTGAGGTGGCCGAGAGCGAGGCACGGCCGTCGTGCAGTAAAAGAGAAAAGAGGAAACAGAAAAACACGTGCAAATGCCCCCCGTCCTTGGCCCCTAGACAATCTCGTCGTCGTCGGCCAGGACCGCGAGCGGCACGGCCGCCGGGATCGATGCCACGGCCGCTGCCTCGCCATCTGCCCCGCCCATGGCCTCGTCGAGATCCCCGCCATCGCCGTAGAACTTCCGCACAGCCTCGTCGCCGCTGTCGACGTCCTCGAACCCGTCGTCGTCGCCGTCGTCGTCACTGTTGCTGTCGTCGCCGGCCAGCGCCCCAAACATCCCCAGCTGCTTCTTCTTGTCCACGCCCGTGTCCTGGACGATCCGGCTGTTGATCTCCGTCCACTCCTTGCTCCGCGACTCGATCACCCGCGCCTGTGTCTTGCTGCGCTGCACCTTTTGCGCCGTGCGCTCGCCCACCGCTGCCGCCATGTCCAGCCCGCGCTCCTGCCGCCGCCGTGCCTTGGCGCTCAGCACCGCCTTGCGTCCGTACTTCTTGGTCTTCTTCGTCACGCCCGCTGCCTGGTGGATGCCCAGGACCGCCGGCCGGAAGTCCACTGACGTCGAGGGCGGCTTGGCGTTCTTCAGCGACTTGTCGAGATCGATGCCCGGCGAGGAGGCCCGGCGGGCCTCGCGCGAGTGTTTTGAGGGGGCTGGGGGCGTTAATTTTTGTAAACGACGTTGCAGAGAAACAGCCCAGCACACAAACACCCAGCACTCACCTTTTTTCGCCATTTTTGCTATTGTCTGTTCTTGTCTGTTCTGCTGGCCACCGACGCCGCAATTTTTTGCCTTCTCTATTTTGACTTGCAACTTTTCTGTGGGGGGACGCATTCTGCCTGGTCTCACCGCCTTCCTATTGTACCCACTGACTGTACTGAGACTTGAATAACACAGCGTATTACTCCGTACTCTTGCTCCACAGCATTCCGCACCAGCTTCGCTGAATCCTGCTCTCCATCACATGCGACGTGTTGTCGATTCCTGGCCACCGCCGCGCCACGACACGAGGGAACAACAGCACCTCCCGCCCACGGCCAGCCGCTCCCGATTCTTCCTCCCGGTCAACGCAGGCCGTCTGCCAGTGTTTGGGCAGTCGCCTTTCACGTAATCGCTTGGGCCGCGCCTTCTTCCTCCTGCCTGCGACGCTTCCCCATCATCCCGGCCATGGCTGTTGGCCCAGCCGGCTGCTTCGTTCTTTCCTAGACTCTCCTCTCTTGAGCGCGCTCCCCTTCCTCAACAACTCGCCGAATCTCCCCACTTTATTACTGCACGCTGTCAACTGGTTGTTTGGCACCTGTTGGCCGTTTCTCTGTCTCGCTCTTTCTCTACACCTCTCCGCCCTCGATCCAAACATACGCCCTCTCTCGCCAGGATGAGCGCCCACGATGCCTGGCTCCTGACCACCGGCGCCCAGCACAACCACCAGTACAGCCATCCCAACCACCACCACCACCCCCGGAGTACCTACGAGCGCACGTACTGGGACCGCCTGGCCGAGCCGAGCATCTTTGTGCCCTTTCTGGTCCTCGTCGCCTCGATTATCTACAGCTCCAGCATTCTTGATTTCTCCATAGCATCCTCAGCCGCCCTTCTCCCGCCGGCGCTCCGCCAGCGCCTCTGGGACGCCGCCGTGTCCGCGACGCCCTCGTCTCTGCTCTTTGCCGTCGACGACTGGCTCGGCGCCTTCCCCCTCCCGCGCGCGCCCTTCGACCGACTCGCGCCCGCTGCCGCCCACGAGGCCAAGAGCAGCGCGCTCGCCCGCATCCTTGGAGTCGACCCGGGCGGTCGACGCAGCAGTGGTGGCAGCAGCGGCGGTGGCGGTGGCGCAGTTGGCCTGCTTGCATCGGTCTCGTACGCCGGCAAGACCGGCCTCTCGCGCCTCATGCCCAAGGGCGACATCGACCGGCCCGCCGGGCTCGGCAACCTGAGCAACTCCTGCTACCAGAACAGCATCCTGCAGTCCCTGGCGGCGCTGGCGCCGCTGCGCACCTACCTAGCCAAGGTCGCCGAGGAGGAGGACGCGGGTGGCCTGCCGCCGGTGCAGACGGCCCACACGCTGGACAAGCTGGTGCGCGACCTGTACGGGCCGAACCAGAACGGCGAGACGCTCTGGACGCCGCCCGTTCTTAAGCGGATGAGCACCTTCCAGCAGCAGGACGCGCAGGAGTACTTCTGCAAGCTGCTCAACGAGGTGCAGGAGGAGGTGGAGAAGGCGCTCAAGGCGGTGCAGAGGAAGCCGGGCCCCGAGACCGAGCTCAGCCTGAGCTTGGGCCTGGAGGCGCCGTCGGTCCTCCCTCTTCCACAAGCGCAGCCATCACATCCGTCACGCCCGAAAGCAGCGGAGCCACTCAGCAGCAGCAGCAGCAGCAGCCGCAGCAGTCTGCACAGCGAAGACAGCGGCTACCACAGCATCTCGTCGTCCCAAGCCTCGCACGCCGCGGCCCTGGCCGCCTCCTTCCGCATCCCGCTCGAGGGCCTCGTCGCGCAGCGCATCGTCTGCCAGTCGTGCGGCTACTCGTCTGGCCTGTCGATGAACCCCTTCTACTGCCTCACGCTCAACCCAGGCCTTGGCAGCAACGCGTGCCAGCTCGAAGAGACGCTCGACAGCTTCAGCGCCGTCGAGAACATCGAGGGTGTCCAGTGCGCCAGCTGCACGCTCCTCAAGTTTCGCAGCCGGATACAGACCATCATCGGGCGCTTCGAAGAGGCGTCGGGCGAGGGCCCGGAGGCGACGCGGGTCAAGCAGCCCGTGCCCTACGAGCGGCTGGAGGCCGTCGAGGCGGCCCTAGAAGACGAGGACTTTGAGGAGAAGACCCTGTCGGAGACGTGCAAGATCCCCGTCAAGCAGCGCGTCGAGTCGACCAAGTCAAGGCAGGTCGGCATCGCCCGCGCCCCATCGAGCATCGCCTTCCACATCAACCGCTCGCGCTTCGACGAGACCACGGGGTACACGTTCAAGAACCCGGCGGCCATCCGCTTCCCGCTGCGCCTCGACCTGGGGCCCTGGTGCCTGGGCAGTGCGGCATCGTCTAGCAGCGTCCCTCCGCTGTCTGAGTCGGCAGACGACGACGAGGAGCAGTGGCAGCTGCCCGCCCAGCTTCCCATGGTCGCCGGCTCGCAGCACAACCCCAGGCTCACGGGTCCCCTCTACGAGCTCCGCGCCGTCATCACCCACTACGGCCAGCACGAGAACGGCCACTACGTCTGCTACCGAAAACACCCGGCTGTGAAGCAGCCACGGCCCGAGGCCGAGAAGGCGCGCCAAGACAGCAGAGAAGGCGTACTACAGCGTCCCCCGAACCTGGCGTCCGAGATGGCGAACGACAGCACCACTACCACCGACAACGAGGAGGAGACGCTGCGCGCGACATCTGAAGATCCTGGAGATCCTGCCGGGGAGGACGCCAAGACCGCTGTTGGCGATGTCACAGAGGACGATGCCGACACGGATATGGCCGAACCAGAGGAGGACGAAGAGGAGGAGGAAGAGGCCCAGTGGTGGCGCCTGAGCGACCAGAACGTGTCCCGCTCGGACGAGGCCACTGTGCTGTCACAGGGCGGCGTCTTCATGCTCTTCTACGACCGGATCGACGCCAGATCCGTCTTTCGGCCGGCAGGGCAGCACGGGTTCGACACCCCGAGCAGCGGCGACAGCGTGGAGAGCTCAGAAACGGATCCGACAGAGACGGACGACACAGAGGAAGATGAGGGCGACGAGTCCAGCAGTCCTGGGCCGACAAAGGGCGAGGAAGCGGATCACGTCGAGGAGGCTTCTACGGATGCAGTGCCTGCTGAAAGCGTTGCCGAAGGGGTCCCCGAAGTGTCCACGGAAAGCGCAAGCGAAGCTGGGGACGACAAGCCCGTCGACTCTCCGACGCCTGCGGCAGCCTAAGGCGAGGGCAGACATGCGGCATGCCGTGGCTTGCGATGCGTTTTCTGCAGATCCCCTTGTAGTCTGCAAACGGTTCTAGTTTGTTACTTCCTTTTTCTGGACTATGTGGTTTCCGTATTTCTATATCGAGCAGCGTTGTCTTTTTCTTGTTTTTTTTCTCTTGGGCTATGCCTATTACGGCGTGCACAGTTCTCTGCACAGCTCGTTCACATCCTATTGCATAGCGCTGGCGTCTGTGGAGGAACAAACAGTATGATTTCTGGTCTTGTCGGGGGGCGCTTTTGCTCAGCGACATATTCACTACGAGTAGTTTTATCTGCACACAATACAAACAAGACAATCAGTACGAGCCACGGATCTGTCCAGACACGCAAAGCCATGCTGCGATTTCATGCACACAGAACTGCGCGCCCCAATGTGCGATGTATCTTGGTCGTTCGAGGGAGACGAGCAGAGCCGGCAGAAAAAAAAAGAATTTCTGCCGGGTGGATCTGCCTCCCATTTTTTTCCGTCGCCACGCACCCAGTCGCCCAGGCGGTCAGCGAACCTTTTCCCTCTCCCTGAGGCTCGCACGGGCCACGACCCAGGAATATAAAAGCGCGCGACGCCCGCCGCTCCTTTCTAAAAATTTCTTTCTTCTTTTTTTTTCTTCATGTCGACAATACTTCAGAGAATCATTTCTATAGTTATTGTCCTCTTCTTGGTTCCTAAAAAAAGCCACAGATCCCACCCGGGTTGATGACTACAATATCCTCGACTTGCCCATTTCTTGCGAAGAATGACAAGTTTAGCCACTTTTTTGACCCTCGCACCGCCTGCAAAAGGCGGCGGTCCAGGATTCTCGGAGACGGCCTCACGGCATGATCTGGCTTCCAGGGCTGTATTCAGAGGGTGGTGATGAGCTATGCCCCGATCTGGAGTCGTCTCTCTTTACGGGAGCGCTCTGCCGGGGCGGGTGTCGATGGACGTCTGACCGGCAATACATTTTTTCCTTTTGCGTTTTTGCGATCCTTTTTTTTTTCATTGCATTCCTGGGCTGGTCCCGGGACGCGAAGAAGAAATGTCAGGAAGACGGATACCGGACAGATAGAACGGACAAATGCTTGAAAGGACAGCGGAAAATAAGCAGAAGCTTTCAAATGGAAAGTTCAAATCGGAGATGTGTATGGGCTGCCGGTCAAGCGCGTGTCTTCTCGTTCGATAAGTGACGACGGTAGGTGACGACGTCCTGATTCCCTATGTTTGCATGTGTGCGTGTTTGCGTACGAAGATACTTCGCTACTAGATAGACAGCAGCTTGAATGGAAAACGGGTGTTTGTGAAGTGGGCACGCGATCGTCTGTATGTTCCGCCTGGTGAATTGCTGCATCGTGCTTGTTCGTGATCGCTGCTGATCGCCTTTCATTGCCTGCTTGCCTGCTTAATTGCTGGCCTACTTCGACCCTCCCTCCGTGTGTTGCATGTCATTCTGCCTTGTGACGCAGGAGCGTCCTACGAGTCATTCACCAGAAGCGGCGAAAGAGTCTGTTCTCTCTGCACAGTCACTGCATCACAGGCAGGCGGAAGTCTCGTGCATTTTTTTTTTGGCCGCGCGAGAAAAAACATTCATTTAGGCAGCGGCGGATCACGTGGATCCACCCAATTTGCATGAACTTGCCAAACAACAACAACAGGCGTGAAAAGTTTTTGCAGGCTCGCACGGACCACCTCGCTGCTGGCGTGCCTGGTGTCGCCCTTATTTAAAGCCCTCCTGTCGCCCTGTCCCCCTTAGCCTTCGGCTTTTCCCTCTTCTTTTCCTCTTTTTTTCCCTATCCTAGTGCAAGGGCAGTACGCTTTCAGTGAGGATTCGTCCGAGAGAGTGTTTTTGCTGGTTGAAAACTATACCTTGACTACTTCTATTGGGCCTCTGGCCCGGTAGGGAATTTTTGGCAAAAACAAACCTTTCGTTTACGAATGTCTTTTCATTGCTGTCGGCTCCTTGATGGAGGGACGCGAAGAAGAGATGAGATGAGACCTGGGGGAACAGGAGTCGAGTCCACGATGTTCGCTTGCAGACACTGGGCGGACGAGCCTGGAGAGCGACGGCGCCGAGGGCAGCTGGTCGAGGCGAGACGTGATCGAGACCAGAGGTCAGCAGCAGAGTGGCCAGCGTGACCAGCGCGACCATCGATCGACGCGTCGCAGCCCAACCTGGCTTCGTTGTGTCGGTGGCTGCATGCAGCGTTGAAGCGCTCTGCTGGGGAGAGCAAGCCAAGGACATATGTGACTCCTGCACGTGTCCGCGATCTACTTCGAGCAAGCTGTATTCCTTTGTTAGCATCCACTGCATTAGTTTCTTTTGCTCTTCAAGATGTTTTGCTTCTGTCTAGATTTGATCTCCACGTTGGCGTGACGATGCGAGCGTCTGTATCTCAACTCAATGAACACGCGTGGCGACTGCCTGACACGTCCCTCTTCCTACCATCGCAGAGCTAGATCCAGCCGTGACCATAGAGAACAGGACCAATGCCGTCGATGGTCCTACAGGCTCGCCAGAGGAGACTGTTGACGCCGCCTTCTTCTCATGCTACGATACTATCGCAAAGATGCGAGGTCACGTGCTTCTGTCTCAGCGTTGCACGGCCGTCCACGGCTTCATGCATGGCACGCCTCCGCCAACCGCTCCCGTCAACCGCTGTGGCATTCGTTCCTGTCCGGCTTCCGAGTCTTTTGGGAGCATTGCTCGTAATCCGCTGCAGTGACTGCATTGTTTCTCTCTGCAGCCCGTGTCATTTGCCAAGTGACGGCGCGCCGAGACGACTCTGTCTCGTATGCTGGCTACTGTTCTCGCGCTGCCACACCCTGTGCCTCTCGGCCTTCTCCGTCCAGCAGACAGAATCGCCTGCAATAATATTAGTGAACAAATAGCCCAAAGCGACACGGAGCACTGAGGCCGCTACAGTTTCTTACGCAGCAATAAGATACGAGCACACGCCGCGGAAAATAGAGCGCCTGCGCTGCTACTGCCGCTTCCGATTGGCTGGGACACGAAAACGGTGCGTGACCGCAGTCCGTCTGCACACTGTCTTCGCACCGGCTGAGGTACGACCGTCTCCGCCAAAAACACGTGCTAAGCGAGGTTTCTGCGGCCGTATGACCACCACGCCTCGCCCACCCTCCTCGCTCTCCCAGGCCTGTCGCCGCCTACCGCCCACGCTTTCGCTCGCACTTTTCCCTCCTTCCCTCCCCTTTCGCCTGGCCTGCTTTCTCCTCGCCCCCTTCCCTCCTTCCTCCTCTATCGCCCTGTCTCGCGCTCAGTCCACCACCACCGCCCGCCCGCCGCTGCCCTCCTCTCCCCTGCCAGAAAGGGCGAAACTTAATCATCACTAACTTCATTTCCCCTGCCAACTTTTTCTCCCCTTCCACTCCTCCCAAACAGCCTTTCTAACCCTCGACCCGACGTCAGCTGCCGCAACCACGAGTGCCAGCACTTTCGGCTTCCTCTGGTTTCGTTGCTGGACCGACCCCGACGACCCCGATCTTTTTTTCTTTTCTTCGCACGATCCTCCTCGCCTAACCGCCAGGCGGGAAAGACGAGAAAATCCAGCGTCGCTCGGTCGACGATATCCTTTGCGGCAGACGTGTCGTGATAGCCGCCTCACCGCACCTTCGTCGACCTCTCAGCACGGGGAACTCTGACGACAGGAGGATTGAAGCAAGGGCCGTGGGCGAAAAACTCCACAGGTGCGGAAATCGAGACGCACGCTGTCGCTCGTCGTTCCCGGTCTCGACATCACCGAAGCCGCCACCTTCAATCTCGCGATCAGCATCGATCGCGTGCGCCTTTTCCCTCGCCGTCGTAGAATTCGAGGCCTATCGCGCCTCCCGGCTGTCCTTCTGGCGCTGTCGTTCTAGCCAGCCGTCCGCCTCCCGGGCGTGGCGATCGCGCGCCGTCGCTTCGTCGCCTCGACGCTTTGTCGTTTTGTCGCTTTGTCGCTTTGACGCTGCGAGCCTTTGTTCGAACGTTCGATTGTTCGATCGTTCTCATCGCCTCCCTTTGTCGTTGACTGCGTCTTTGTCGCGACCCGTCGCCGCTTCCGCCATCGTCTTTCGTTTCGCTCGATCGCTACGAATCCCGGACGACACCTACCATCCCCCGGCTTCGCTCTCCATCGTCTTTTCCCCCTTCGACTCTCGTCCTCTCGTCCTCTCTTCTCACTGCCGGCCGCCCACCTGTCTCCTCTCCATCGCTGAACCCGACGACCTATTTCTTCCGTTTCCCTCGTGAACAGCCATGTCCTTCCATCCCCAGACCCCGCAGAGTCCTTCTCAGTTCTCCCCGATCACGTCCGACCCGCTGTCCGGAGCATCAACTGCGTCGGTCGTGACCACCACCAACACCATCAACACCAACGTCCACGGCGGTTCGTTCTCGACGACCGCCACGCCCTCGACCCTGCCAACTCCCGCGCACAGCGTCAGCGGATCCGGGTTCGGCTCCTCCGACGCCGCTCACGACATGAGCCTGGGCGAAGACTCACCGCACAAACGGAAACGACCACTCGACGACGCAGGGGACCAAAACCCCAAGAAAGTCCACATGGAGGGCCAGCAGAGGCTGGACTTTGAAGCCTTGCACCAAGATGTCGGGGAGAAGTATCTTGTCTGCAATACTCGTAAGACTCTCCTTTCTTGCCTTGTTCCGTTGCTTTCTTCCACGTTTCTCCAGCCGATGTCGTCTCCGGCTGTCCATCCTCTATGTCTCTCCTCCCCTTCCTTCTTTCCCTTCCTTCTCTTCCTTCCCTTCCTTCCCTTCCTTCCTCCCTTTCCGTGATTCTTTTGCTCTACGGACACCCGCCCCTGTTGTCTTGCAATTGAAATAAAAAGTAAACTTGGGTTAACGCTGGGGCTCTCCATCTGCCGCCTCCTTGGATACAGCGCATCGACCATCTTTCCCCCCATTATCGGCGGACCTGTTCTCGATGTTCGACCTGACAGGCATCGCCGCTGATGTGGCGCGAACGCTGCCGAATGGTGAGAAGAATGCGATGCGGAAAACGTACAAGGGCTACATGAAGAAGCTAGGCGTGTCGGGCCACTTTGAGCCGATAAAACGGGAAGAAGGAGACGACAGTGATTTTATGCGCCTCGTTGACGAGGCAGAGGACTCGTGGCAAGCGCGCCAGGTGAAGACGAAGGACATTCGCTACGGACTGCTCGACGACGTCGAAGCCAATCTGCGGCAAGCCTTGACCATGAACAGAGGCCCCATCCCCAAGGCGATATGGGACAGCTCTGTCTTGGGGGATCTCGCCCCCGAAAAGCTCGCATCCATCGGTGCTAGGCCATCGTCCGTCCGCAGCACCGCGCCCAACACACCTCTGCACCCCGCCGTTGCCCGACCCAAGGTGCAGCCGCCTCCGTCATCCGTCGCGGCCGGCACAGACGCGTCACGACCGCGCCGTGTGAACAAGAAGCGGAGCTACGGCGACAACAGCTTCGAGGGATACGGCGAGGGCTTCCCAGATGACGACGGAGGCGATGGAGGCTACTCTACAGGCGAGGGCGACGGCCCAAGCCATAAGCGAAGAAAAAAGGTGCTTATCGGCGCTCCCTGCTGCCGCGAGGAGCCTTTTGCTAACATGGTGGTCTCGCAGAACGGCACGCCTACGACCCAGTATCCTTCGGCTCCTGTGCGCCAACAGAGTTATGGCCCGGGAATGGTCGGCGCATAACATAGAAAGGAACACTCGCGGTGAGAAGACCATCATCGAGCCTTCGACCGAGCAGGCTAGGCCAAAAGTGTGACGACGACGCCCGTAATCGGCAGCTTGTCGGATTTGTGTTTTTTGTTTCTTGTGGTTTTTTTTTTTTTTAATGTAGCTCTTTTCATTGCCTTTGTTTTGGTTTTATAGCATGGCGTTGGGGCACTCCTCGTTGATTTTTTTCAGCTTTTTTTTTCATTGCTCCTGTTACTTTTTATCAAAGGTCGTCTTCAAGACTGGAGAGGCCGCGCGCATTATATCTTTTTGTTTGACATAAAACCATCGACACAGCCATAGGCAGAGGGACAGCTTGGGAACGCGGACAGGACGGAGACAACAAAACCAAAATGGGGGACCAGAGAGTTATCTTACTTTTTTTGTTGTCATTGTTTTTTTTTTTGAGTTTTGTTTTGTCTTTTCTTTTGGGCAGTGACTGCTATTTCACTTAGACGCCCGCATACCGTTGATATTTTTTTTTGGCCCTGTTCCCAGCTTTCTCTCTCCTCTTCCCTGACTTTCTAAACAAAGCCCAAAACCGACGAGAGAGGGAGAGCAGAAAAACATATGGGAAAAGACAGGACAAGAAAGAAGGAAGAGCCACCAAAAAAACAGAGTAAAGGAAAATCAATACAAAAATTTTATTATTGAACAAACGCCCTTGACAAGAGCCAAAAGCGAGCGAGGCAAGGCGGGAAGGGGAGCGGGAGAAACCTAAAGGATGATACCTCAAGGTCTACCGAGGAGACTAAGCGTCTCGTATTCGACAAAGAGGCTCGCATACAGAGACGGCACTGGAGATGGGGATGAAGGACACCTGATGTATTTTGCTCTTCGTATGACGCGACTTTGATTAAGTCAACAAGATGTTTTACATACCGTTCTGCATATAAGAAAGAGTTGTTTTGGGGTTGGTTTGTTTTCTCCTGTTTCTTTCCCTCGCATCCCCGTATGCCTTCTGGTATAACACATTCTCTGATTATCCCTTGACGCAAAAACATGTGTCGAACTCTGAAATCAAGTGATCAATAGAAATAAAAACCAGGAGTCTGGCTTTCTAATAAATAAATGTTAAAAATAAAAATAAAAACTGAATAAATAATTAAAAATACATATAGGCCCTGCCGTGGTGTCCTCCTTGATCCACGTCCCGCGAAGAGCCATCGAAGTGAATTAAAATGTGTATAATCCAATGTGTTCTTTGCAAAGCCTCTTATTCACATTCTTTTTTGAGACGACATGCGATGGCGCCAACTGCCTACGGCAGGCAAAGAAACAGCCCGTTTTATTTCTCATCTTATCACCAACCCGTATTGTGTCTAAAGGGGGAGGCAAAGTATGGAGTGTAACTCGGTGAGATAAAACCGCAGCGAAGGTGCTTGGAGCACCAGCCCTGTCCTACAGAGACAGCAACTTCCACAAGAAGGCTCGTTCAAGACTTGCCCTTGGAGTAGATTTTTCTTCTCCCTCTCCCCGCCTCCGGTGCTCCTCGTTTTTCTTCTGTCGCCGGCCGTCGACAACCTTCAGGAAAGGTACGGGGAGGAGGAGAGAGACGACGATAGAAACAAGGGCACAATAGCAAAAGGGGGTGTCTGGCAGGGCCAGGAGGAGGATCAAAATAAATCTATCGCGCTCACCACCACACTACCCCCTTTTTCTCGCCTTTCTTCCCTTCTTTTTTTCTCAACAGAGACACTCACATTGACCTCCCACTACCACCACTCCACCAGCAACCTCTTGTGCCAGCTCTCTTTGTCTCTTTGTCTCTTTGTCTCTTTGTCTCTTTGGCTCTTTGGCTATCTTTTCTCTCCCCTCCTTGCCTCACACGATACCGCTTCGCCGCCCCTGGGCTGCAAGGGCGGCGATGCGGCGATGCTTTTCTTCCCGCCAACCATCACGGGCCCCCGGGGCCCCGGCCCAATTGAGGCGTTCCCGCCGCCCTTGGGCCGGGATCTAGGTCGGGCCAAGTGTCGCGACCTTGGAGTGCCCGTAGGAGATGCGCGACGAAGTCACATCCGGTGCTCGTTGGATTAGCCGCATAACCGTTGTCCATACTACGGAGCCAAGCGCGCCCAACGGCGGTGCGCCTTCTGGTCGTTCTGCAGATCCAACGGACGAGAACGAATCGCACAAAATTGCACGAACGGCGCGCTGGCACTTGCCCGGCAAAGGAGGCACGGGGAGCCAAAACGCAAAAAACATGCGTTGATGGGACTGAGTAGTCTACTATCTAGTACGCTGTAAATACTTCCGTAATATATTCTTTCATCAAAACAGACCATCTCGAAACCTTGAGAAGACAACAGGGGATAATTAAATCGATTTCAGACTTTCCTGCAGCCTTCTTCTCCAGGCCTTTTGTTCCAACGCCGGAAATGGAGAAACTTCTTACGAGCAATAATACTTGCACCCCGGATGGATACTCTGAATAGAACGAAGGAAAAGGGTTCCCTGCTAGTTCGCGCCTGAAACACACAGTCTCTGACAACGGTTATGGTGGCCGGCGCTCTTGGCTGTGGGCAACAAGACGAGCGATGTCACTCTGTTCCACAGCAGATGGCTGCGAGATATTTGCAGAGGCAAGGGGACACCAATAATAACGGCGACGGAGCTGATCACGCTGGGCACCTGTCGCCTGGCACCTGGGCATCAACGATTCTCCTTTGTCTTTGTATCTCGCGCGTGGCCACGATCGAAGAAGGGTGCACACGGCCAGGGCAGCTTGACATACAATTAAGACACCATGTCTTGGAGAGCATACGTCGTATACGACTGCCGTTAGCAGCTCGATCCTGTTGCTTTTTATACGAGCATTTTCGCACTAGCATCTTGAAAACGAAACTCTTTCCACCCCTACTGTAAGAAACGGGCCAATGTCGTGCGCCGAGCCGGGCATTTCCAGATTCTCAGGGTGCGCTCTCGTATCGAACGCGCGTTCTTCTGTCTGCGTCATCGCACGCCAAACAGTGGGAAGAAGAGAGACGGCAAAAAAACAAAACCCAACCAAAAAAGAACAGGTCGCAATGCGCGCAAAAGGCACCAGAGACGTCCCTGCAGGTACCGCACGCGGGTGCCTGAATCGGCCAATTTGGATGCAGCCACAGCCAGAGGCGAGGAGCAGCGGCTCTGCTTTGCCTGAATGCGGAAGACAGAGGCAGGGCCAAGGCCAATCTATTTTCATATTCGGCCTCTGCCCTCGCCAAGACAACGCAGCAACGACGCTTTTCTGGCCGGCGTTCTTTTGCCTCGCATGTTCTCATCTCGCCCTTCTCTTCCTTGCTTCTCGCTCTTCACACCCTCGTGGCAAGATGTCGTGCAACACCTGTCGTCCCACCACAGCACGGCTGACAGCACAGAGCAGAGCAATCCTGCCCAGCATGCCCAGCGTGCACTGCGCGCCCAACCTATCGCCATCGTTCGCCCCGAGACCCGCCTCTCATCTCATCTTCCTCCAGAGTCCGCTCGTCGTCGCACGACGACACAGGGACCCCCCCATCTCTCTACGTCGTAGATCGTGGCTTGCACAGCGGCGCCCTGCTGTGGAGCGAACTCCGTACATATTACGTATTACGCCTCGTATCGTAGTGCCATGGCACGCTCCATGCTTTGTGCATCCTAAGGAGTACGAAGTATTAATTACTCCGTAGCTGCCTCCCCGTTCACTATGGCTATTTCCCGTACTTTTGGCGACGTGCATCCTGCAGCTTCTTGGCACTACTGACGACCGCTCGTGACAAAAGAGAAAGACCCAAAATACACAGGCAGAAAAGAAGACAAAAAAAAAAACACCTTGCCTCGTGCCTTCTCTCTCGCCTGTGGATCCCGGACGGCCCCGTCCATTGGCCAATCTCCCAGATGAGAACCAACACCCACCAAGCGAAATTGGGTCGTGGGCTTGTGGGCTCGTGCCTTCTGCAGCTGGCTCTTGCCTGTTCAACTTTTGCCCTTCTGTCATCCCATGCGGCAAGAACGTACCCACCACGCTAGACCCAGTCTCTGTGGCCGAATACGACCCTCAGGGGCCCCCCAGCCCAGCATCAAATTTCCTTTTTCTCTCCCTCGTCTGGTGCATTCGTCGTCTCGTTCGCTCCTGCTATTTTTCTCCATCTGTGGTCTCTCTGTGGGCCCTCTGCGGTCCCTCGCACCTTCTGCATCGTCTTCTGGACCTGATTTCCCGCGCTAGCACCCTCCCGTAATAAAAATAACCCTTGGCCTGGCCCGTCCCCTGGATATTGGCAGAGCAATTGGCTTGGGGGCCGATACTACGATGGAGCATACGCAAGAATTGCGCAGCACTCTGCACCACTGATGGGCCCAGTTGCGTTTTGTTTCCCTTTCGTCCCTAGTAGCCCGCATGCGCTGTTTTGCCGTGCTGCCTCCCATTCGCTCGTTCCCCCTTTTGTCTCTCGTCTCTGCAGCTCTCTTTTTCCTGTCTCGTTTGCCTCTTGTCCCCTTTCGTCCTGTTTCTTTTTCCTCTTCCCTCTTTCTTCTCGCCACCTCGTCATCTCCTCACCTTTGCAATACCCATGAGCGAGATCCAGCGGCATCTCCTCTGACGATGAGGAGCTGGAGAGGGACGCCGACGACGAAGACAGCCAGGAACCGGAACGACGACATCGCGAGAAACGACCGCCTCAAGACGGCCTCAAGACACCGGCCCGACAGCCGACGACGAGACCTGGGGCCGAAGCCGCGTTTCCCTCTTCCTCCCCGTGGCTCTGCGGTATGACGGCGGCGAGACCACAGCCAACCACGACCGCGATCACGATCACGAGAATGGACTGCGCCAGTCGATTCACCTTCTTTTTGTAGCCACCCACACGCTCTTTTCTTCTTTTTCGATTCGGGTTTGGCCTCTGGAAGGATCTTCAGTTTCTGCGCTCGTGTCCATCGACACGGCAATTGACGAGACCGCCGTCTCAAAAAGACCGGACTACAAACAACCACACCTTCCAAACGCGGGAACACCGTCGACACTCATTCCTGGGACATTTTCCAGTGCCCATCCACTCGTTCACGCGCTTGTACATTTGCACGACATTCGCTCGTTTTTCAGTCATTCGTTTTTGGACTCGCTCGTTTACATCATATCTCTACTCCCTACACAACAAAACTATCACACCGGGCGCTAGGCCCTCGTCTTCTTGCTCCGCCACACCATGACGCCCCACGCCCGCAAGTTTTCGCTTTTCAAGGCTGCTCTCAAAGCCTCTTCCGCCGCTTCCTTTCCGTCTGTCGCTTCAGCGCTCTCGTCTTCCTCTAAGCACCGACACCATCACGAGCATCACGAGTTTCACGAGCGACTCCACCAACACAGCCACCTCTTGCCATCGTCACGGGGCAAGAAGGATTACGATGGGGGCGAGGAGATAGAAGAGGTGCTGTCCTCTCAGGAGGACGGCATCAGCAGCGGTGCTGGGCATGACAATGATGACAATGCAGACGCCGCCAACAACGAGCTCCGTAGGCGGCAAACCACTGACTCTGCGCCGCGCGTCACCGAAATCGTTCAGACCATCTCGGTCGTCCAAGTCATTGACGGCTCCGGCTCCATCGTTACCCTCCAGACCCTCTCCTCACCAACCGCGACCCAGGTCATCGATACGTCCGACAGTGCCACCGTGGATTCGCCTGAGGGCGCGACAATAGCTACGATAGCAACAGGAGCAACAGGGGCAACAGGAGCAACAGGAGCACTAGGAACTGCTAGTGAAACAGCAACCGCAGAAGAGACTGGTGCGATAGGAGCTACGGGAGCTACTACGGCTACGGCAGGAACGGCATCGACTGTGGCAACTGGCGGAACTGGCGGCACTATAACTGCAGAAACTGGTGGTTCTGGAACCAGTGCAAACTCCTCAACCGTGCAACAATCTCCGACAACATCACAGCCGGCGTCAGCGACTGCCGGTGTCACCGAACCCTACACCAACGCAACAACGGCAGGCGTCGGCTCAACAGCCTCTACTCCTATTTCCTTGCCTTTGACCACAGGCCCTTCCACTGGCCTCCTATCGGCTGCGTATAACGCAAGCTCATGTCAGTCTTTCTCTTTTTTTTTTTGGTTTTGTTGATCGCCTCGATATCATATTCCGTCGCATTTATACTGACAAAAATAGCCCATATCTTCAATAACAGCTCTTCGCAGCGCACGCTCTTCGCCAACACTACCCGTACCTCGACGACCTCTTCCCGCCATTTCAGCTCGTCCACATTTTCTAGCTCCTTAATTACCTCCAAATCTTCGTCTACGTTCTCGGCAGAGGCCACAGGGGCTGATGGTGCTGGCGGCGCTGGCGGTACTGGCGGTGCAGCAGCAGGGACTGCAGCAGGAGCAATCCCTACATCATCAAGCTCCAACGACAACTCATCATCTGGTACTCCCACTAGTGTTCTAGTGGGCAGTGTCATTGGCGGCTTGGCCGGCCTGGCCGTGCTGCTGATCGTGGTTATGTTCCTAATCAAGTGGAAACGGAAGAGAGACGGCAACGTCCATAAGCTCCTTGGTGACGGTGACGACACCCAGGCTGCGCTTGGTGGTGCTCGAGGCGGCATGCTGGAAGTTGGTCCCGTCGGCGGCGAGGGCGGCGGAGGTTCTGGCGGTGGCCCTAGTAGCGGCCCTGGCGGTGGCCCTGGTGGGGGCATGTCTGCGAACCGCACGGCGTTCCTAATGCCGTTTGCTGCGGCTCTGGCGTCGGGACAAAAGCGCCTGTCACGTGGTACAACTGCGAGCGCCGCGGACGCTTCCGACGCTAGTGGTAGCGGTGCCGGCGGCGCAGGTGGCAGCGGCAACACAGAACGAAGCTTCTACCGAGTCTCCGGTAAGAAGCTACCGTCTGTTCTGCAGCACGGCGGTGATGGATACGAAGATCCGCGCGAAAGCATGCTCAGTGTAAACACTTCCTTATACCGAGACTCGCGTGGGTTCTTCGGCGGTGCAGGAGGACCTGCCACAACACCAACATCACGATATGCCGTGGGCTCGCCAATGCGACCCGAGAGTGGCGTACCGATCTTCCAACCCGGCCCCGGTAAAACAGCCGCCATGCGGGTGCCGCTGTCAAGACAAGGGTCCTCCATCCACGACGATGCCGCCTCGGGCAGAAATCTTACGCCGCCGCCAGGCCTGGATCCAATTGGCCGGTCGCTTGCTTCACAAGACAACTCGCGAGGCTCCGGTTCTCGTTTCACCGAGGACATCTTCTGATAACCCGGCATCGGGCTGGACAATGGACTCTTCGCCGGTCTCTACGATTTTTGTCGCTCTCACGCCGTTGATTCTCTCGTACATATCTACACAAAAGCACGCTCTCCGACTCCTCTGTCCGACATAATGTCTATAACCGAATTTCTCCAGCCTACGGCTCTTCTCTGTCGAGAACCTGGGCTCAAAAAACAACCTCACACGAAGCATGGGCTGGCGTTTCTTTTTTTCCCACTTCTATTTCTTTGTCTATTATTTTTCTGGAATCTGAAGCTTCGTTTTTTGTCCAAGCACATTAAACGACTCTTATTTATTTTTGCTTCTCTACGCTCGCTCACACATACATTCTCTCCATTTTGGATCATTTTTTTCTTCTTCTCGATATATCCTCGCTGGCTTTTTCAAAACTAGAGGTCGCGTTTTCCCCTCCTTCGAATCAGCCTTTCTGGCGGATTGGCTCTATCTTTTCTATTTTTATTTGTACAGCTTTGTCCACAGTTAGACAGCTTGACTCCCTGCGGGGCGGCGACGAGACGTCTGCACGGAGATCGTTCATAGTTTCAAAAATTACAAAATAGCTCGATCAAATGACATTCAAGTCTCAATAAGAAGGAAGTGCAATTGCTCTCTTGCTTTCGTTCTTGTCTTCATACGCCCTGCGTAGCTTGTGTGACGTACCGACGTGCATGCCACGGGTAAGTTTGCTTTCTTTAGGGTTGGAATTTACAGACAAACAACTCACAAGGTTGCGTCCTTGTTGACCCAAGCTGTGAGTGGCCGAGCTCGAAAAGCAATCTCTTGTTCCCACAGCCAACCCCTTTGCGTTCGCTCTACTGTCGGCGAATTTTGGTTTAAAAATAGTAAGCAAGCACCAATCGATAATCGGTCATCTCTTTTGGCGACCATCGATCTTGCGCTTGTTAGGCGTGGAAGAAGGACGCCAGATCGCATAGGAACAGAGCATGCACCATGACGGAAGCATGAAGAAGCCTCAACCTGGAATGACAACACGGGTTGCTATTTTTGGCATGGAGGAGAGGGTGCAGACGTCGTAGGCTGACATATAAATTCTCGTCGGGAGCATCGACTGGCGGATCGTAATGATATCCACTCTGGGAGGAAGAAGAGCCCCCGGCAGAACCATGCATTTCTTCTTTTCCTTCTGTCGTTTCCGACAAAGAAATTCAGGCGCGGCAGGGGAACAATGGAGAGGAGAGAGGCGGCAAAGATTTTCTTGCACATTTTCTTGCACATTTTCTTGCACCCCCCGGGCGTTGTGGTGAGACAGTCCTGAAACAGCGCAGAAGAGACAAGAAGAGAGCATGGAACCAAGAAAACAGAACTGTCGACAATGCTCGCCGCAAAATGGGCCGCCTGGCCCCGCGAAACGTCAAACACTGGGGAGATTGGTCTCCAGCGCTTGGACAATATGACAAATTCAAGAATGCGACATCTCTTATTTCCCCGTTCTCTCTCGACGATGAGATGAGGAGAGATACCAGACAATGCGTAGACAAGATAGAAAAGACGAAGAAACACATTGTCCGTCTTTGGAAACAAACTGAAACATGGGCGACGGAGCACGCTGGAAAAACGGGACAGACGGGCAGCAGAGGGCGCTTGACGGCATTTTCCGTCTCTTCTCCAAGCACTGCCTCCTCAGCTTAATGGCCAGCATCAGAGATCAGAGACGACAGCGAGGAGGATGTCTCTCCCCCTTCACTCTGTCCACTGTCGACAGAACAATGGCATGTCAGTATGCTTTCTCTCGATCTCCCATGGTGCTTTCGTGGCCGCCTCACCCGTCAGATTGGATGTCTCGCAGTCGGGTGTTTCCCCGTCCGTTTCCCCCCTTTCTACTGCCGCCCTTGCACGGAGAATGCCGTGGCGCGAGATTGCGTACGCACAGCGGGCTGAGGCCAGACTGTTGGCCCTCTCGCTGTCTCTGTTTTCTGTCGTCCCCCCCCCTGTCCTGGGCCTCCTGTCTGTGTGGCTCAACCACACTCGGAATTGTGCTCTCTCGCACTCGCACCCACCCCTGTGTCCACCTGGCAAGCCGTGCCGCCCTAACTCTGCGTGCTGCTGTCTCTGTCCTGACCTTACGGGGAGGGCTCAGACCGACGCAGAAAGAATCCGTCTCAACTTCTGCCCGTCTCCAGTTTCCAGTTTGAGGCCGCCGACAGGCGTTGGCAGGAAGTCTCCGAGACACACGCCTGCACCACTGTAAGCTGATTCGATCTGCCGTTATTAAAGCATGGCGAGTTTGGAGGGCTGCACGTATCGCAGTTCGGTGATGGTGCCCGCTTTTGCGAACCTTACCTCGTGGTATGGAATTGCTGACTACAAAAATGCTGGGACTAGCCCTCCTCGACCTAAAACGGGCGGAATGCTCGGCGATGCAGAAGGAGGGTCAGCGCAGGTCCTTCCTGTTTGGTGTGGTGCTTTGGCGTGGAGCCGTTCTTTCTCGCTTTGTCTCTCGCTTCTCACGCTAACGGCGCTTCATCTTCGTCTTCGTCGGTTGGTCTCGCTTTCCCCCACAGAGCTGGTCGAAACGCTCTCGGCAGACGTAGCGTCGCAGTTTCCCTCTGTCTGCATGCACTGTAGCTTTTTTTCCCACAGGGGAAGGGACAAACGAGACCAAGACAAACGAGACCAACTAGAGCATGCCCCGGCCGTTTTAAAACGTCCAACGGCAGAGGGGCACCTGCCTCGTTAACCCAGTTTGCGCTGTGTCGCTGCTGTGCTGCTGTGTATTTTGCGTATTTTGCGTATTTTGCGGGCGGCAGGCTGCGCCGCTCTTTCCCCCTTTCCCACCATTTCCCACTACCACGCTGCAGACCGCCTGCCGTACTCGTAAGATGTCTTAACACGCAGAACCCGCTACGAGCGATGCTCCCACTACATCGTACCTCCGTCTTACACTGACAGGGGTCAGGGACCCGCTAAACCTCCGGGGACTCGGGCTGGAACTGGAACCAAATCCAAAACTGGAACAGGAAGCTACGGAAGCGACCATTTGTTTCTCGCGCCTGCCTGCGCCCTGTCGCTCTGCTGCTACCGCTCTCTGCCAATTCCGCCGCTTCCCCGTTTTGATTTGCATCTCACGATCTTCACACACACCACGATTTCTTGCCTTGTTCTCTCTCTCTCTCTCTCTCTGTCACTCACATACACCGCCAATGATGCCTTTCTGATAGCGACCTCGTCCCCTCTGCCCTGCCTCGACGCCGACGACCTCGTTCCGCCCTAGTGCTGTCCTCCCCCGGCGAAGCGCATTCGCCAATCGCATCGCCACGACCGCTGACGGCGCCCACAGCTTGACCCTACCAACCCTCTCGACCCTCTCGACCCTCTCGACCCTCCCGGTACTGGCACTGCCGACACTGGCGACACGCCCGACCGCCCTCCACATGGACCGCCCCCGTCCCATGGGCAGCCCCGACCAGGGCTTCCCGTTGCCGCCCATCACGGCGCCGCCGCTGCTCAACCGCACGCCGCAGCTGTTCGGCAACACCTTTGACCGCCTGCCGCCGATCCACATGCCCGCCGACATGGCCGCCGCCCACATGTTCGGCAGCGACCCAAACGCCTACATGGACGAGGCGAACGAGGCCAAGCGGAGGCGGATTGCGCGGGTGAGTGGGAACGTCTGGGGAGCGCGAGAGAGCCGTCTACGGAACTGACCTCCCAGGCCTGCGATATGTGCCGCAAGAAAAAGATCAAGTGCGACGGCAAGATGCCGTCCTGCACCCACTGCGTCAACTACAAGACAAAATGCGTCTTCACCCAGGTGGAGAAGAAGCGCAACCCGCCGAAAGGGTGAGTGCGGTGCTGCTTTCACGGCGAACCGGAGACACAGACTGACTGACCTCACCTCCAGCGCCAAGTACATCGAGGGCCTCGAAAACCGCCTGGGCCGTATGGAGAGCCTGCTGCGCCTTTCGGGTCTCCTCGGCGAGGACGACGGCGCCACCGACCTTGGCACCCTCGAGAAGCGCCTGGCCGAGAAGCAGCACCGCGAGTTGCGCGAGTCGCGCCAGGCCTCGCAGGCCGCCTCCAACCCTTCGTCGCCGTCGCAGTCCATCTCGGGCGACGAGTCCACGCCGCGCAGCTCCATCACCTCCCCCGAGCCTGGTAAGGATCGTGAGACCGGTGCCGGCGCCGGTGCCGGCGGCGACGGCAGCAAGAAGTCGTCCAGTTCGGACAAGAAGAATGGCAAAAAGGAGGAAGAGGTGGAGGCGCTCTCCGAGATGATGTGCTCGCTGGTGACCAATCACTACGGCGAGACACGGTATATTGGCTCCTCCTCAGGCTTCTCCATCTTCTCTCCCAAGGGCATGCAGTGGGTCAACGAGAAGACTGGCGACAACTCCTTCCAGCAGATGATCTCCAACGTCTCCATGGACGACAACAAGTGGACCAACTGGAAGCCCGAGATCTTTGCCGACCTGTTCCGTCGCCCCATCTTCCGGCCACTGCCGCCCAAGCCTGAGGCGCTCTCCCTGCTCAAGGACTTCTTCGAGAACTTCAACTGCATGTTCCCGCTCTTCCACCAGCCCACTTTCATGCACCTCGTTGAGCGCCAGTACTCCAAGGATCCCTACCAAGGGTCGGGCTGGTGGGCCAGCCTGAATGTCGCGCTGGCCGTCGCTCACCGCCTGCGCGTCATGAGCAACCTGGTGCCCCAGGAAGAGGACGAGAAGGCCTGGGCCTACCTCAAGAACGCCCTCGCCGTCTTCTCCGAGCTGGCCATGCGCAATACTGACCTGCTGAGCGTCCAGGCCCTGCTGGGCATGGCCCTCTTCATGCAGGGCACGCCAAACCCGCAGCCGACCTTCTTGCTCATCGCCGCCGCCATCCGCCTGTCGCACAGCATCGGCCTGCACAAGAAGTGCACGGGCTTCAACCTGAACCCCATCGAAATCGAGCAGCGCAAGCGCGTCTTCTGGATCGGCTACATGCTGGACAAGGACCTTTGCCTGCGCTCGGGTCGCCCGCCGGCACAGGACGACGACGATATGAACGTCGAGCTCCCCGACGCCGACCCGGCCGATAACATCGGCAACATCCCGCTAGCTGACGGCAAGGGCAAGATGAACCTGTTCCGCGTCATGTGCGAGTTTGCTATTATCGAGAGCAAAGTCTACAAGCGCCTGTACGCCACCAAAGCCACGAAGCAGACGGTCGGCGAACTGCTGAATACCATTGGCGACCTGGACCAGGAGCTCGAGGACTGGAAGGACAGCATCCCCATCGATTTCCGGCCGGAGCATGAGATCAAGGCCTCGCACACGCCGCTCATCCTGCATATAGTCATGCTGCACTTCACCTACTACAACTGCCTCACCACCATCCATCGCATGTGCGTGCACCACGGCTACTGGACCAGCCGGCTGTCCAACTACGCCATCCAGGGCCTCAATGCGAAGCCGCTGAACCCGCGCGTCTACTCGTCGGCTTCGCTGTGCGTGTCGTCAGCCCGGGCCTCGATTTCTTTACTCAAGTACATTCCGCAGGGTGACTTTTCTTGTGTCTGGTATGTCTCTCTCTCTCTCTCTCCTGTGTTATATATTTTGCTTAGACTAACGTCGGTAGGTTGATTTTGTACTTCCCTGTATCAGCGCTCGTGACGCTGTTCGGTAACACGCTGCAGAATCCGCTCGACCCCCGGGCGCGGTCCGATACGCGGCTCATGAACCTGGTCGTCACGTTCCTATCCATGCTGGGCCAAGAAGCCGAGAGCGGCGGTGTCCACCGCATGCTAGGCGTCTGCAGCGAGTTTGAGCGCATTGCCAAAGTGGTCATCGACAAGGCGGAGAAGGAGCATGCCAACCGGCGCAAGCGGAAGAACCAAGACGCGCACGAGGCCACGGCAGCGAAACCTGCACCCCAGTCGTCGACATCGACGACGAACGGTGCGTCATCCAAGTCCAAAGCGCAGAACCAGACCGCGACCTCGTCCTCGTCACGGCCATCGTCGCGGTCGCAGTCCCTGGCGCCAGCAACGAGCCAGACGCCCCGGCCCACGTCATCATGCAGCACCGCAACGACGGCGTACCACAACACGCCGGCGG
The DNA here is from genome assembly GCA_021396205.1 of Sporothrix brunneoviolacea. Taxonomy (NCBI): domain Eukaryota; kingdom Fungi; phylum Ascomycota; class Sordariomycetes; order Ophiostomatales; family Ophiostomataceae; genus Sporothrix; species Sporothrix brunneoviolacea. The sequence goes on from WNYD01000097.1 coordinate 81,100, forward strand.
CCACACCGGCCGAGGCTGCGGCGGCGGCGGCCACAGCAGCCGAGATTGTCAACAGCCACAATATATCGGGCCAGAAGAGAAACAACCACCACCTCCACAACAGCACCAACGGCAGCCACGCGGTTGCCACCAGCATGTATAGCAATAGCCCAATGACTCTCCACACCAACACACCGTCGCCGGGCATGCCTCCGAGCGGCTGGTCCTCCGACTACGCGAATAGCATGGCCGCTGCAGCAGCAACGTGTGCGGCTGGTGCGGCAGCGGCGACGGTGACGGCCATGGCCCAGACAGAACTGGACTTTGCCTCGTTTTCGGACCTCACGGGCTTTGGCGCAATCCCGTCGGACATGCCGCCGCCGCCCAACGGGCTGGGTGACCTGCAGTCACCGCCGTCGCTGTCCGACGCCATGCTGGGTCAGCCGTTCCTGCCCCAAGATCTGTTCAGTCTCCCGATGACGCTGGACTGGGACTGGGCGGAGATGAGCGGCGGCGCGTACCCGTCGGTGGAGAACGGCAACTATGATCTGATGCCGACGTGATGTGCTGCGCGGTGCCTTGTGTTGTGTGGGCGTTTGACGGGTCTGGGCATATAATGGGCAGATTGCCCTCTTTACGATCTTGGATGTACGGCGTTTGATGGTGCTTTATTTTATGTTCCCTTCCTTCTTTCTTTCTTCTCATCTGGCAAGCTCTACAGGAAAGAAAGGAGTTGCATCGGCGAGTTCTTGTCGATTTGTCGAATCGTGCTTTTGAATTCATGTTTTGCTTAGTTCATTCTGGCTACGTCTCGTCCCTGTTTTCTTTTCCTTTTCATGTACCAACATTTTATGAAGTTCAGGTCCAGCAATAATATCGAAGACATTTCTCTCTGACGGGTTTGCCCGCTAATGCTGTCGTCTGAACCTCGACAAGATGTTTTCAGGGACCAGCCCACTAAAGCGCGTGCCCCGCAAAGTGCATTTGCACGTGTCTGTGCCTTCGGAGGGGCTTTCGCTGCTCCCCCAGGACGCTACGTAATTTATGTGGGTAGGCCAGCCAGGCCGAGGATAAGCGAGCTGCGGCAGCCGGCCGCACTGTCTCAGACCTGTGCCTCTTCCTCGGCACCCCAGCTGCGACATCTCTGTTTACGCCCGCTCCCTTCCTTTGCATCCTCAATTGGCTCTCTGTCTCCTCTTCTCTCGCCAACTGTTTACTCTCCCACCATGCAGCGGCTCCCTATGTGCGCCCGCTCTCTCGCCAGGCAGCGGGCGGCCCGCTGCTTCAGCACGACGCCGGTCCGGCCGGCGGGTGAGGTCAAGCGTCTCGGCGTCATTGGCGCCGGGCAGATGGTGGGCTCTCCCTAGCAAGCCAGACCAGCCATGGTCTTCGCCGCGGCTCCTTGCTAACGCCCTTCTCCTCCAGGGCCTCGGCATCGCTCTCGTGGCCGCGCAGAGGGCCGGCGTCCCCGTCACGCTCGTCGACGCGTCGCAGGCCTCCCTCGACAAGGGCCTGGCCTTTGCCGACAAGCTCCTCGCCAAGGACGTCGGCAAGGCGCGCATCTCGCAGGCGGACGCCGACGCCGCGCGCGCGCGCCTGACCCCGACGACGTCGCTTGACGCGCTGGCCGGCGTCGACTTTGTCATCGAGGCCGTGCCCGAGATCCCCGATCTCAAGTTCGACCTGTTCAAGCGGCTGGCCGCCGTGGCGCCCGCCCACGCGATCCTCGCGACCAACACGAGCTCCATCTCGATCACCAAGATCGCGGCGGCGGCGGCGTCCGCGGCGGGCCAGCCGCTGTCGTCCGAGGCGGCCCAGGACATCGCGTCGCGCGTCGTGGCCACGCACTTTATGAACCCGGTACCGATCCAGAAGGGCGTCGAGATCATCAGCGGCCTGCAGACGAGCGCGGCCACGCGCGACGCGGCCGTGGCGTTCTGCCAGGCCATGGGCAAGATCCCGTCGACGTCGGCGGACGCGCCCGGATTCCTGGCGAACCGCATCCTGATGCCGTACATCAACGAGGCCATCGTGTGCCTGGAGACGGGCGTGGGCGACCGCGACAGCATCGACGCGATCATGAAGAACGGGACCAACGTGCCGATGGGCCCGCTGACGCTGGCCGACTTCATCGGGCTGGACACGTGCCTGTCGATCATGCAGGTGCTGCACCGGGAGACGGGCGACTCCAAGTACCGGCCGAGCGTGCTGCTGGCGAAGATGGTGGACGCGGGGTGGCTGGGCAAGAAGAGCGGCAAGGGCTTCTACGACTACTAGGCAGAGATCACAAAGGGACGGACTGTATGGCTTCCGCGCAGGACACAGTGAGAAGGCGAGCTCATTCTCGTTCCGACGGCCAAGCCAAGACGCGCACCCGGAGACGCGGAGGCCATGGCGACGTCGATCTCGGAAGGCTGGACGAATGAGGATGGAGTGGAAGGAAACAAGGAAACAAAGATAACATAGAGCATCTACGAGTACTTATGAAAACGAGCCATCCTGGATAATGAATGCGACTGCGGAAGCGCGGACCCACAAAAAAAGCATGGCGCCCGCCCGCCCATTTGGATATCCGTTTTCGCCATCAAACGAAGAAGAAAATCTTGACAAGAGTTGTTAGTGCAGCCCGCTCACTCATTGCCAGAAGCCGTTGAACGACGCTAGGATTTCCCGGGGACGACACGCCCACGCCGTCTCCGCTCTCTGGTTGTCTTGTTCTTCTCTGTGGCCTGTTTTCTTTTTGCTTTCTTTTTGCTTTCTTCATTCAATAGCCCGGCTGCCTCCCCCCCCCCCCCCTCCAATGACTTCGCATACCGCCTCCAGCGACGCCCTCTCCCTTCCCACAGCCCTCCACGCGGCCTCTCGCCATCCCAGCAGCAGCACGGCGCGTGTCGGTGCTGGTTCTGGTCCAGGTGTCGGCTCCAGTCCCGGGGTGCTGGGCAGTGGGTCCGCCGGGGCGTCCCGCGACGGCAACGGCAACAGCTGGTCTAGCCGGGTCGCGGCCTCGTTCCACCGCCACGCACGGAGCACGCCTTGGCGACGCCGGACAGTGATGACAGCCCGCGGTGACATCATGGCTTCTTCGTCGCCGTCCCCGGGCACCGCCCGCCGTCCGGCCTGGTGGAAGATCTACTTCTTCCGCGGCATGGCCAACGACGTCCGCCGTCGCGCGCCGTACTACGTGAGCGACTGGCTCGACGCCTGGGACTATCGCGTCGTGCCCGCGACCGTGTACATGTATTTTGCCAAGTGTGTTGCTCTTCCTCGACCTCGTCGCTCTCCTGCCTCTGCTAACCCCCCCTCGAGCATCCTGCCCGCCCTGGCCTTCTCGCTCGACATGTTCACCAAGACGCACATGCAGTACGGCGTCAACGAGGTGCTTCTGGCGTCCGTGCTGGGCGCTGTCGTCTTCTCCGTGCTGGCCTGCCAGCCGCTGGTCATTGTTGGCGTCACGGGGCCGATCACCGTCTTCAACTACACCGTCTACGACATCATCAGCCCCCGCGGCACCAACTACCTCGCTTTCATGTGCTGGGTCGGGCTCTGGTCCCTCGTCTTCCACTGGGTCCTGGCCGCCACCAACGCCTGCAATGGCCTGCGCTACGTCACCCGCTTCCCCTGTGACATCTTCGGCTTCTACGTCGCCTTCATCTACCTGCAGAAGGGCATCCAGGTGCTGTCGCGCCTCGGCGATGCCGAGCCCTTCTACCTGTCCATCTTTGTCGGCCTCGCCGTCTTCGTCGTTGCCTACGTGTGCGGCGAGCTGGGCCGCGGCAGCCTGTTCACACACGCCGTGCGCGTCTTCCTCAAGGACTACGGCACGCCCCTGACCGTCGTCTTCTTCTCGGGCTTCGTGCACATCGGCCGCATGCGCGAGGTCACGCTCGACGTCCTGCCCACGGGCATCGCCTTTGCCCCCACGGACGCCGGCCGCAGCTGGCTGGTGCACTTTTGGAACATCGGCGTCGGCGACGTGTTCCTGGCCATCCCGTTTGCCGTCCTGCTGACCATCCTCTTCTACTTTGACCACAACGTCTCCTCCCTCATCGCCCAAGGCACCGAGTTCCCCCTTCGCAAGCCCGCCGGCTTCCACTGGGACATCTTTCTGCTGGGCCTCACCACGGGCGTGGCCGGCCTGCTGGGCCTGCCCTTCCCCAACGGCCTGATCCCCCAGGCGCCGTTCCACACGGAGTCGCTCTGCGTCACGGAGCTCGTCAAGGACGACGAGGGCGAGGGTGCTGCCGACAACACCACCCCTAACGGCGGCGCCGACGACGAGGGCGGCGAGTTCAAGGGCCACCCCCGCAACGCCGTCCACGCCCGCGTCACCCACGTCGTCGAGCAGCGCGTCTCCAACCTCGCCCAGGGCCTGCTGACTCTCGGCACCATGACGGGGCCCCTCTTGGTTGTCCTCCACCTGATCCCCCAGGCCGTCCTCGCAGGGCTCTTCTTCGTCATGGGCATCCAGGCCCTCGAGGCCAACGGAATCACCGCCAAGCTGCTGTTCCTCGTCCGCGACGTCTCTCTCACGCCGCGCAGCCACCCGCTCAAGCAGCTGGCGCGCGGCCGTGCCCCCGTCTGGGGCTTTGTCGCCGTCGAGCTCGTCGGCTTCGGGGCCACGTTCGCCATCACCCAGACCGTCGCCGCCGTCGGCTTCCCCGTGTTCATTCTGCTGCTGATCCCCGTGCGCGCCTGGCTGCTGCCGCACGTCTTCACAGGCGAGGAGCTGGCCGTTCTGGACGCGCCGACTGCGAGTCCCTTTACCATGGAGAGCGTGGCGTCGTCGTCGTCCGGTGCCGAGACCGAAGGCAGAGGCGCGCGAGGGCCGTCCCCTCAAAATCGCCAGCCCTCTGGTGGCCTCTTTGACCACAGCGGCGAAGACACCATCGTGCCCAGCGAGGACCCGTCGGCCATCAACCTGCGGGCTCGCAGCCGCGAAGACCTGGCCGAGCTGGGGCAGAGCCGCCACGGCGGTGGTAGTGATGCTGGACCGGTCGGCATCGAGATGCAGCCGACAGCGCGGATGGGCATTCACAACCGGCGCGGCCAGCTGAGCAGCAGCGTCGGGAGCGGCAGTGGGAGCCGAGGCGCGCGGTGAGCGCCTTCCGCTGCTTCGTTATGTTCTGGTTTCTTTTTTTCTTTCCCCTCTACACTGGAATACATCCTGTGCCTTCTTTTGTGTTGTAGAACAGTAGAGATGCAGTCTAGAGAGTACTCACTTAAATCTACACTTGGTTTTTGATACACTCAATGCTGTCTTTCTTCACTCATTGCTCTCTCTTTTGGTCCCTATTTGCTGCCTTGTCTTGGCAATAACGCAATAGACAGACATGCAATGTAAATAAAAACGATTCACTCTAGCGAGTCAGATTAGAGGCGTTCAGACTCGACACTGTCCCTTTATGTGCTTTCGATAGCATATTGATTTGCTATTGATAAAGATCGTCAATATCGGAGCCCTTTTGTTTTGATTATGACAGCGGCCTCTTTATCATATTGTTTGCCTTTCTCTATCTTTCAATGGCGAATTCCGCCTCCTCTGTCATATGTGAACAGGCTTCGGCGAAATATGGCAGCACAAGTGCCTCCAATAAACAGCACATATACAAAATTCCAATTCCCATCAAACACGCGAAAGTAAACATAGATGAAATCCAATGTCTAGATAGATGGCACGACGTGCTCTGAAACACGCGCAAGGGGCAATGGGCAAACGACGCAAGGCTGCCTATTCTCGCTTGCCAATCTGCAAAACTATCGACAGATTGTAGGCAGATTGCTGTCAGATTGGCCGTCAATCTGTCGTGCCATCCTTTTGTCCGCCTAGAAGGCCCAGAATTATTGTCAATTAACATACGCAGAGCTGTGTTCTCAAGAAGACGTAAAACATGAGAGCGAAAATTGGTATATAAAGGTCATGAAGCTGCTATTTGAACTTGACATTCAGTCGCCTGGTTTTTCTGCCTCTCTCTCTTTCTTATTGCCTCTCTTTTTCCCTTCTTCATTCTGTCCTCTTTTTGCCGATTTCTATCTCAGCAACATACGGTATTTCCGAAGACGATATCATCGATACTACATTGCAACATAACTTCCTCCGAGGACCGGACACTGACAAGGGTAATGGGGAAATAGTAGAAACACAGTTCTATGGAAAAGGCTTGAAAGAGGAGACAGCAGCATTGAAAATGAAGACGGGTCAGAAAAACAACGCAAAGAGTCCTTCAGCGACCTCCCCCACTTGCCTACCATGTCGGTATCGCCACGTCCGTTACGAAAATGGCCACCGTTTTGCGGCGACACGACGAAGTAGAGGTACATAGACTATGGCGTTGTCTTCGTCGTTGCCCCTCTGGCGCCGTTTTCATACTCCTGCTGGCCGCTTCGAAACTTCACCCGTGGGGCGTATGCAGGTTGATCACAGCCCTCGCTCTGCCCCCGTGTCGATTGATTCTATGAGCCACCCCTCCCCTCCGAGAGTTCACTTATTCCTTGCCACCAGGAAGACGATGGATGCCCATCGAAGACTCCTCCCCTCCTTTTTTTTTGGCATAAGCACCGGGGCACGACGGTGTTGAAGCGCCCCCTCATGCCATCATGGACGAGAAGCAGGAAGACATAAGAACAATAGAGAGAATGAGGCATAAAAGAAGTTGCTATACGAGGTAAGGGATATCACAGATGCTTAACGCTACAGAAAGGAGCAGAAGGCTTTGCCGCCGGTCTCTCCAATTGCTGAGCTGCCCTACCCAGTATCGGCAGCATTGTCTGACGACACAACGCCTCTAAGCCAGACAAATCGAATCCCCCTCTTTTGATGCCGTGAGGCGGCAAGACAGGCAGGGCGAAAATCAAAGGACTCCCTAGGGGTGTGCGTATTGTGGCATATGCTCACGAGGGAGGGACGGGGGGAGGGGGAAGGGGGCGTGTCTGCCATCTTGTTGCTCCAGACAGCTCGTAAACTGGGGTCATGAGAGTCAACGATCCCGCAATGCCGCTGCCCATCATCAAACACGATCAAGGCCCGCGGCCTCGAGCATAAAAACGCGCGTCAAGATTTGCAAGGAACAATGTCAGATCAGGATTGATTAGGATTTGTGCTCCCGGGCGGCGGAGCAAGAAACGGAAGACGACCGAGCGAGCTTTACACGTAGAAGCAAATGGAACCGAGACGAAAAAGAAAACCGGAAATGCCAAGAAAAAGAAGGACCTTTGTTTGGGGAGGAGAGGGAGAGGCAGAGACCGATCATCGGAAGATACCAGGCTCAGAGTCTCTCTTGAAGCTCGCTTCGCAGGCATAGCCGGGGTTTCTCCAGGGAAAGTCCAAACAGCCAGAATCTAAAGAAACAGACGAGGGGGTGGCGCATGTGGTAGGCTCACGTCTGGGAGCAGGGAATCAGCTTTGCTGCTCCTTGTTCCTCCTTTGGACAAAGCCCAGACGAGGCGTCTTTCACGCAACCGCCGAGGACATATAACCCGGGAGATTTTGCCCTGAGCGGCCCTCGCTGCGTTACTGCCTCGTCCTGTCGACCATCTGCTCACGGTACTGTCATGGGGCGGAGCGCTAAAGTCGACACCTGCTCCAGAAAGTCCGAGGGGGGGTTCGCTGTGCAGCACATACGGGTTGTCGGCTGTGGCAACGCCTCATGCGCATCAGCTCGCGTATTCCATTTTGCTGAGCACATCCTTGGTGGACGCGCAAGACTCGGAGGTCGTCCGTCTCGTCCTGTCCATAACCGCCCTTCTACCCTGATCGTTCTGCACGAAGAATATCTTGCCGCGGCGGGTTTGTTGTCGGCCCTTTTTTGATTGTTTTGCACAGACGAGGTATCCAGTTGGACCAGCGGCGAGCTATCCAGCTGTCGGTTTGCCCCCCTTGCTGCTAGACCCGTCACATCTGCAGGCAAGGGTGGCTGGGCGCGCGATGTGCGTGTTGAGCAGAAGACCAGAATTGCTGCGTGGTCGCGCACAGCGGTGACGGGGCGTGCGTGGAATGTCAAGATTTCCTCGTGTGCGCTTCTTTCATACGATGTTGGTAGGAGACCGTCGTGATGGAACAAGGAACAGGGTTTCTGATCATCCAGGGCGAGCTCATTTAGGCAGAATAGCAAGTGAAGACATGTTATCCTGGCTGCGAGCTTGGACGAGGCCTGGCGGATGCGGCCCGGGTGATATCTCTTTTCTGCTATCCTGGCAATATAAAAAGGTCTGTTAGCGAGCTGGTGGCGGCGCAAAGAAAAAAACGAAGTAGGGAAGGCAATCAAAAAGGTAGTGAAAAGACGAAGAAGAAAAAAGAAAATAGCCAACCCAGGTTTACCGCATGTTCTTTTTGCTCGGCACTTTTTAGCTTTACCCTGGCAGCTTGCCCGTGTTTCTCATCTTCACCACCCGTTGAAGAATATATTGCCTCTTAATCAATCAAGAGCACATGGTGGAAAGAAGGCGAAGCGATCGAGTGCGCGCAAGATGCGGATCGTTTGCAGTCGTTCGGTGGCTGGGGAGAGCAAATGAAATCATATTGAAAAACTCCTAGAAGAGACGTAGAAGATGTGTAAAATCAACGACGAAATCGCAGACTTTGCGATTTATTTCTTTCCTGAGTGGTCTATATAATATGCAGAAAAGGCTCTCCCAAACTTCTATGCTAGGAAAAGTCCTTCAAGTTCTAGGGAAAAAGAGAAAAGCACGGAACCGCTTGCTGCGATGGAACCAAAAACGACAAAAGAATGAACGAAGTCTTACACTACGTACATGGCTAGATAAATTCAATACGACGTCAGGCTGGTAAAAAATTCAAAAAGGGGCGTGTGTTGAGGGAGAAACAAATAAAATAAATAAGAAGAAAAAGAAAAATGAAGAAAGAAAAGCAAATAGATAGGGGCAGCCACAAGGCCGAGCAGTCCTTCCGCTTTGGGAATCCCTTGCAGGCTCTTTCCTGTTTTGGACGCAACGGCTCTTTTTTTGCCGCAGCAACGTAACATCACGCATCTCTCTGCTCTGCCCTGCCCAGGGCCGGGATAATTTGTCGTGAGAGGCTTTTGCAGATGCGTGCTCCTGCGCGTCATGTTCCTTAACAGGCATATTAAGGCGGGAGGCGGGACATGAGTACGTTGTGAGCAAGCATCCAGGTTTGGGGCGGCGTGATGAGGCTGCAGCCTACGGTTGGCCAATCAGAGTCCGGATTAAGTCTACAAGTCTGACCAATCAAACAACACTCTTTCTGCCTAAATGGGCATAGAATTATAGCCAATCACAGCTCGCAGCGCACCTCACGCAAGCTCTCGTCCTCGCACGACCTCTCTCTATTCCCGCACGGTTCCTATACCTCTCACACCCGCGTGCCATGGTTTTTATTACTTTATCCGTGTATGTTGCGTCTCTCCCTCTCTAGTACCGGATAGCCGCAATGTAGATTTCCTGGTTTGCCCGTAACCAAGCTCGAGTTCGCCCCCCATCTTCTGTTCTTCTGTTCTTCTATCCTTCTGTTCTTCCTTTTCCCTTGCCAGCCACCCTCGTAACCCGGCCGCATCTCTCCACTGGCATGCTCCACTTGTATATGGAACGTATATAGTGTGGCTAATTTATGCCTGTCCGCAGAACCCCATTTCTAGCATTCTAGATGGTAGACGAAGAGACAAGAAGTCGCCTGCCGGAAATCGCCTGGAGTTTTTAGAGCCCGACTGGCTGCCCTTGGTGGACCTGGCCTATACGACGGTCCCCCGCTTTGAGCGGAGGCTTGTTGACTCCGACGACTGCGCAATAGCAGTGCCGGACGCCGGTACCGAAATCTGCAAATACGCCGCAAAGAGTTCGCTGTCCGAGGCTGCAGCTCAAGGGAAGCGTCGGCGTCTGGACGGCTGCTCGCTCAGAAGGAGGACTGCTTTTCTTTTCTGGAGGGAGAGCTGCTTTTTGAAAGAGCAAATAGCTTCAAGCTTACAATATTCCCGAAGACATATTCTACCGTCTGATCCTGCAAGGACCGTAGAGTAAATAGGCCTGACAGGAACTACCGAAGCTTCCGAAACTACGTCAGAGAAGAATGCGCATCTCAACGCCAACAGGCCCAACAGGCCCCTCTGTAATTTTCTTGTCTGTTTATAGAATTCGGCCTTACAGCACAGACGCCCGTCCACTACGTTGGGTTAGGAGGGTCTGTAAATATTGGGGAGCGAACCTGCCTCCCAACTGTGGTTTTGTGCACACCCCTAGTGTCTCCCAGCATGTCTTCCAACGGACCCAACGCACTGTAGAGCTGTCGCCACCACACTAAGCAGTCAATGTTGACGTCCGCATCCGCAGACAGGGCCGCGTCAGTATGGCTGCCCTGTCGACCGTGCCTAGGCACCAGCAGCGTTGGAGGCGTTGGACGTACTGTTGCTGCTGTGTCGACCATCGCGTCAAGTGGTTGTGCACACACACACACACTCTCTCTTCTCACCGCCAAGACACAGCTGCTGCTAGACTCGCTTGCGTGCCGCTTTTCCTGTTGTCCACCACAAAGGGTCTGTGAGGCCACAGCTGCATGTGGCAGATCGTACTGGGGGAAGATAGAGTGGTATGGTGTATGCTTTTCCACTTGCAACACCCCCTCCCCTTCAGATACACTCCATCGCTGCAGGCTTTTCCTGTGGCTCGTCGTGTGCTGCACGCTGCACTCCATCTGCTGCAAAGACACCCACAGGCTCTGCCCTCAAGCTATCTTACCTTATCACACAACTCTCTAGCCAACCATTGCGTCCATGTGCATTACCGCCGTTACCGCCCTTTACCTCCGAGCGTTCTCAGATGAGTGGCTCTCTGTCGGCTGGTGTGCACGCACACCAACCTTCTTAGTCTCCGCAGTCACCCGGCCAATGCAAAGGCAAGGAGAGAAAGGCATCCCTGCACGCCGTTCGATGCGGCTGGGGGAACACCAGATGGGCGACACAGAGAAGCACGAGACAAAGAGCGAGGGAGAATAATTCCCGCTGCTGTGCAATGCCAAGTGCCACTGCCATCCAACGTCTTTTTTTTCTTCCTCTGCAGGCAATGGCACGCATGACACACACATGTGGTTACAGCAGAGTAACGAAAACGAAGCAGAGAGCATTGTGATCTGGTGACAGACTGATGAAGTTACGTATATAGTCGCAAAAATAATGTTGTAAAATAATAAAGAACAGTTGAAGAAAAAACGGGGGTATTGTTTGATGTAAAGAAGAGAAATAAAAATTGAGAATGAAGCGAGAGAAAAGAAGGGGAAGAATAAAATAAATGGAAAAGAAAAACATTGCACAAGACCGTAAAAATAGAAAGAAAGAAAACAACATCACCAACCCGCCGAAAATGAAGGCAACACCCTGATCCCGTCTGTGAATGAACATAACGTGTAAAAACGTATCGTTAGCGAGTGACTAAGAAAATAATGAGCTCGCCGACCGCCGCAATCATTAACTAAGGATTAAAATCTGAACTCCCCCTGGCGTCTGGTAGCCAAAAAAAGGACGACGAAAACTAAAATAAAAGCAGAAAATCAAGCTGAGTAGTACCACACCCTCCTTGAAGAAACGCCGCCCTTTTCCACCTCTCTTTTTTGCGTCGCCAATAGTTGTTTTCTGTGTATATGCTTTTTTTCTTCTTTTTCAATATGTTTTCGCAACTCTGTGACGATGATACGCGCACACGTAGAAATTATCATGAGGCGTTGCCGTACATGCTGCCTGTGTGTGTTGCCGAGGCCGCTGTGTTCGATGACGAGGTGAAGCTGTGTTTCCGCTTGAGGCTGTTGATGCTGCTGGTGCTGTTGTCGATGTCGCCCGAGGTAGAGTAGTCTGTGCTGGCACTCCGGTCGAGGGCGCTGCCGATGGACGCGTGGTGGTTGTGGTGGTGGCTGTGGCCACCGAGGCTGGTCCCGTAGGTTGGCGTGCGCACGCTGCCGCCTCCACCGTTGTTGAGAGCCGCCGCGATGGACGTGGAAGAGGGCGCCGACGTGACGGTTCCGCCGCCGCCGCCGCCCATGGTGGCATGGAACGCCTGCGAGAAGTCGTTGGGCGGCGCGAGCGGCGCGCTCATCTGCGGCATGGAGTAGTCGGCAGTGCCGCCGGCGCTCCCAGACATGGACGTGCTGCCTGACGTCCGGTAGCTCGACGTGCGCGACAGGCTGAATTCGAGGGGCTCTGTCAGCGGCGCCGACGACGGAAAATTGGTCGAGTAGCTCGAGGAGACTAGTCCATTGAGGCTGCCCATCTGCTGCGACGAGGTCGACACCGTCGGGCGCGACGTCGGCGAGTGCATGCCGCCCCGAAACTGCGAGCTGGCCCCGGTGGCGGACCCGGCTGCTGCGCCGACGCCGCCGCTGGTCGTGCGCAGGTCAAGGGCCAGGGGCAGCGTAGCTGAAGCGGCGCGCAGGCGCGAGGAGCGGTTCTGGCTGCTCGCCTGCAGACCCGGCGATTGGAAACCCGGGTAGGCCATGTGAGTCGGCGACTGGACGGTAGAACCTGCCTAGATGTTAGATGAGGATGGGGTTTTCTCTTGCATCTCTCTTCTCGTCGAAGACGACGCTTACCTGAATAGGCGCTAGAGTCGTAGCCGCCCAGTGAGTTCGTCGCCGACGAGGTCGTGCCGAGGCTGTCGGAAGGGTAGAGCGACTGCTGCTGCGTCCGGCCGCCCAGCTGCGGGCTGCCGTTGCCGCCGTGGTAGCTGCTATAGTCGAGCGAATCGCCCTTCCACGACATGCTGGACCGCAGCGGCGACTGCAGGTTGTCCGACCGCGACCGCGACATGGTCTCGCGCAGCTGCAGCGGCTGCAGTGGGCGGATGTGGTGGCGCTGGTGGTGCGACTGCTGCTGCTGGTGGTGGTGGCTGCTGCTGCTGCTCGTCCCAGTGGTGGACGTGCCGCCCATGGACAGCGCCGTGCCGTCGAGGCTGTTCTGGCGCGCGTATGGATTCGACGTGCGCGTCGACCCGGTGGAGGACCCACCGCCCGTAGCCGCCGACAGGTGGCTCGAGTAGCTGCCGTAGCGGTGGTCGCTGGTGGACGTGGGCGACAGCGGCGACAGGATGTCCGAGTTGCTCATGTTGGCCGACGGGTTGAAGCCGATGCTGCCAAAGGCCGGGCTCAGCCCCGTGGGCGACAGGTGGTCGTCGGCGTCGGGCCGGCGCACGTCCACCATCAGGGGGCGCATCATGTGGTCGGTGTACGACGAAGTGCTGAAGTCGACGGGCGATGCCATGGGCGTGCCCAGGCCGTGGACAGCACCGTAAGGCGAGTGCAGCGCCTGGACGTTGTCGAAATCGTCGGGCACGGCGCGCATCTTGATCATGCGCTCACGGTCGTCGGCGGCGAGGCGCTTGATCTTGGCGCGTCTGGGGGGAATGTTAGCTTCGCTACTGTTGACGTCTTCCTCTGGCCTTGATTCTGGGCGTACCGGTTCTGAAACCACACCTGCACCTGGCGCGGGCTCAGGCCGGGGATCTCACGCGACAGCCGCTCTCGGTGGGCGGCATCGGGGTGCGGCTGTTTGGCAAATTCGCTCATGAGAAACCGCGTCTGCTGGTGCGTGAGCCTAGAGGGCTGTGTCAGTAAAATATATATAGAAACTGGAGCGCCGCGATGCTGCCCATGCGCGCCAATACGCACCGGAAGCGCTTCATCTTGCGCCTCTGCGCCGTCCGCTCGGCGGCTGTCTGTGCCGGAGGCGGCACGCCCTCGGCATCGCCCGCCTCGCCCATCTCCTCATCGTCGATCAGGTCGTCGTCGTCATCCTTCAGGCCAGAGTGGTCCTCGCCGTGCCCGCCGCCAATGTGGCTCGTCGTGATATCGGGAATCTGGAGCACTGACGACAGCGGATTCAGGGACGTGTCGTCGTGCCCGACCACGGAATCGCCGCCGCCACCCACCACCTTGTGTCCGTATACGACGTCGCTGCCGTGCGGATCGGCGTGGTGGTCGCCCGTCGACACCGTGGTCGGCGTAGAGGGCGTCTTGCCCAGGTGTGAGGTTGCTTGCGACTGGCCGTGCTGACTGTGCGACTGGCGCAGGCCCAGGGGGTCGATGCTGCGGCGGTGGTGAAGGCCTAGCGGCGAGCCGGCGTCCTTGACGCCGCTGCCGCTGCCGCCGTCACCGTTAGCGCTTGTGGACGGCCGCATCTGCGTCTGCGGCTGGCCACTGCCGCCGTTGGCGGTGCCACTGCTCGTTGCGCTGCTGTTGTTATTGACGCTGCTGCCGCCGTTGCTGGTGCTACTGCCGTTGCTGCCAGAAGCAGCATCTGCCGCGCCGTTTACATGGTCGTATGCCTGCGCGGCAAAAATGGGCTCGGCCGGCGGCAGGAAGGAGTACTGCCCCGACCACTCCGTGGCGTTCGACAACGGTGTCTCGAAGCCTGTGTTCGACATGCGTGGACTGGGCGAGGACTTGCGAGGGTAAGGGGTCTCCAACTTGTTGAAGGACCAAGGATGGCTCAGTTCCGTTTCGCCGCGTCTGGTAGCGAGCATTTGGAAAGCGGAGCTCGTCGGTCGTTGACTCTGTTTTTTTGGGATGCGGTCTTCAAAGACGTTGCTGTGTGCTCGTTCTTTCTTCTGTCTCTTTTTCCCCCTTTCGTTTCTTCTGTGATCTGAAGATACCAAAAGATAAAGAGCAATACAGACGAGCACTACACGAAGAGGAACAATAAGAAGGGAAGGCAAGAAAAATAGATGAAAGACAAAAAGAAGGGTGACCTATTTTCTGCTTGACACAAAAGACAAGGAGAAGAAAGAGGGGGGTGGAGGGGGTAAATAAAGTGAGAAGCCAAGCTGGGCCTGGCGGGCAGGGATTGGGAGTGAGCGAGCGAGCGAGGGAACTGTGCCGCGCACGGAACAGGTTCTAAGCAGAGACGACGAGCGAGGTAGACAGCACAAATAATGGAGAGGCTGAGGGGGCGTGTGTATGGGAGAGAGTGGGAGTGTCGAAAAGGGGGGGGGGGACGGGGGAGGAGGAGACGAGGGCTAGTTTAAATGCCAGAGTGCATGGGAGGGCAGGAGAACGACAAGCAAAGACAGAGCAGCTTGCTTGTCGGTTGTGCCGAAGAGCGAGAGAGAGACGAGGCGAGAGAGTGTGGTGATTTCTGTGGCTCTCGAAGTGGTCGTTGACTGGCCCCGGGACGATGGCTGTTTTCTCTCGTTCTTTGCCTTTCTGGATTCGCCTGCGTTGCCGATCTCGTCGAGGTTGTGCAAGGCGTTCGGGAACTTCAGAGACTGGTTCGACACAAAAAGAAAATGACAACAGAGGATAAACGGCCCTGATCTTGGTTCCGGCAGATGGCGAAGACGATCGCTTTGGGCGTTCTTGTTTTCTGTTCTTGGTTTCTGTTCTTGGTTTTCTGCTGCGTTGCGACGCCCACCACCCAGAAGTCGAGCGTAGATCAAACCAGGAAGAATACTCGACAGCCCGTCGGATGCCAGAGAGAGAGCTCTATCTGCCCTGCTTGCCCGTTTCGCTGGCCTTGTAGATATATGGCAGCGTGTCGAGAACCGTTGGAGAAACACAGAGAGATAAAGAGACACAAAACAGGTCCAAAGTGAAGCAAATCAAAAAAATCAAAACTTATAAAGGGTGTGGGGAAAGGGTAGTATAGAAAGAATAGAAAGACAAGAACAGATAGAAAAGAAAGAAAATACCAAAAAGAGAGAAAAGATACAAGGAGAAACAGAATAGATTCAAGGTCGGACAGCCCTTTGGGGTGGTTCATATAGGAACTGTATATTTGACGATGCCGACGCTTTGTGGGGGAAGGGAAGAGATGGCGGAGAGAAGAAAAGAAAAAAAAGAAGAAAGAGAGAAAACAAAAGAAAAAAAACGGAAAGAAAAGAAAAGAGGATGCAAGACCAGCCGTGCAACACGGGGGCTTGACGAGATCCCAAACGGAGCTCTGTTTTCTCTCTTTCTTTTTTTCTTCCTTCTCTTGGCCAAGATCCGGCAGCTCCGTTCTCGGCCACGATCGTCTAGTTTTTCTTGCTCTTTATTCTGTTTTCTCTCCTTTTTCTTCTTTCTTTTTGTCTTTGCCAGTCTCGTGCATGGGTCGAGGCCAAGGACGTCCGGGTGACCCTCTCGATCTCAGAGAAAACAGATTCTAGATGCAGACGGGAGACGGTAAGGTCACTGCTAAGGCTGTTGCTACTAGTCTCGATACGGAGAATTTGTCGAGCAGGATGCAGAGGCCAGAAACGAGGACGTGGCCCCTGTGCGAGCGCGTGGCAGAGCGTCCCCGGGGGGGGGACGGGGGGGGACGGGGGCAGGACCGTTTTCACGACGCGGTACCAGGTACGAAGGGGGATGAGAACGAATACTGCGGTGACGTTTTTAGGGCAGATGAGGCGAGCTGGGAGAATTGGCCGAGGGACGAGCTCGACGGCGGAGAGGGAGCTGGGCGTGCATTGCTTTGTGGTCCCCCCCCTCCCCCCCTTTAGGCTATGCCTATTTTCCCCAGAAAGGCACGGAGGAGGTGCTGAGCCACACCAGCCTTCCGTTATGCAGATTTTGCTTGTTCTGCTCCTCCAAGACTCGAGTACGGTGTTGCTTGCTCTTCTCGTTTGGGACGTGCCTTGAACGGGCCCATGAACGGCGGAAGACGCTCCCCAGGCACAGCGATAACTGAGCTAACCTGGGCATTAGAGCTTAGAAAATCTCGGCTGAATGGCTAATGCCGCGTGCCACGGAGGAGGTGGATGGAACGCAGCAGCGAGAGCACAAGTCGTTTCCTCTACGGAGTACTTCTATCTGCTTTGTCTATCCTACGAGTGTGGTTCTTCTTCGACAAGCCCTCTCTGTGACACCGCCCTCCCGTCTGTTTGCTCTTGTCACCCCCGTTGCCGTTCCGGTTTTTGTTTTCTACGGGGTATCATGAACAAAAGGCGATGAGGGTGGCAAGCAGAGCAAGGTCGAAGAAGGCACGTAGAGCCATTGTTCTTGACAGTAACCATTTGGAACGCCCCATCCACAGACACATCCCTTTTTATTGAAGGATTACATGCCATCCGACGGCAGAAGCGTGTTCGAGACGGACAAGTAGATGCCACTCCACAAGCAGTCCAATAGGACGACAAGAAAGCGGGCTTGCCTTGTCCGGTTCATACGTTCACTGGTAGTAGCAGGTGAAGGAAACGGCCTGAAGGAGACACGCCAAGGAAGCCTGTGGTAGACTTGATTGGTCTCGTCCTATGACACTCGCCGTCGCTGCAGCAGCAAAGGCATGACCGTTGCGTTGACGAGTGGCCCTTCTAGACATACCCAATAGGAGGAGCGCGCGCCGTCGGTGGAGCATGAGCGCGGTGGATGTGTGGTTTGATCCTGGGCCGCTAAGGATGGACGCGCGAGAGAGAGAGAAGAGAGGGAGGGAGGGAAAGGGGGGTGGGTATCACAGAGCTTGCGTGCATGGACCGGGGAGGCATAGGCGGGAAAAGAAGAGAACAAGGAAGAACGTGAAAAGGGAGAGGAGATGGGAGAGGGGTGTGGCAATTGGGGGGGGAGATCAATAAAATAAACAAGGGGTGTAAAGCAACGGGCGAGAGAGAGAGAGGAAGAGGGGAGGGGGGTGCGGGTAGATCGGTACAGGGAAGCAGTTGAACCAGACGAGGAGGAGGAAAAAGACAGAGAGCCAAAACAAACCAGTAAAATACGCGGACCAGGCGAGGTTACAAAAAAGGCCCAAGATAAAATAAGAGAGAAAAAGAGAAGGGACAAGCATGAGGGCATGAAGTGAATTTGACTTGGCGGCTGTCTTTTCTTGTGTGTTCGAGTCCGGTCGCTCCCTTCTTGGTATTAGATTGGCTCTCACTACGTGTGGTTTGCCGCGCCAGATACAAATCAACGTCCGACAGGTAGCAATAAAGCATCAAAACTCTATGCTAATGGCGTCGCTAACAAGACTTCAGAGCACAGCCACATGGACTTTGAGAGAAGTAGCTACGTGTGTGATGTGATCCAAGCTATTTCATAGTCGAAGAAACAGAAAAGAAGAAACTAGCCGACCAGGGAAACCAAAACCAAAAGTGGCAAAATGAAAGATAATGTTGTGTCTGCAACTGCAACGCTGTAGGCGATCTCTTCTGCGAACCTGTCTTCGCAGAGATGTGGTTTGGGCGGGCTTGGGCTGCTCCGCAAAGGGGGGGGGTATAGGAGAGCGGCCGAGCACGGTGGGGAAGACAAAAAAAGGTTAAAAAAATCAAAATAGAAGAGAAAAAATGAGGCGAGAAAGGAAAAGACGATCACTAGGCGGATCTTCTGCAGCTCCCTGCTGCCGAACTGCGGTTGACCTCCAGAAGGGCCACCATGGACGCATGTGGGTTGTCCAGAGACGAAGTTTGGAGCCAAAGTACAAAATAACAAAGGGGGAAAAGGAAGAAAAGAAGGGTTGCTCGTCAACGCACATCCGCATTCTTTGCATTGCATATGGGAGGTGGAGGGGGTCCTTCGTGCGGAAGACGCCAACGGTGCAGAGTTCATGCCGAGACTGCTCTTGTCTGAAAGAGACACTAGAGGACTCAAAAAGAGAGAAAAGAAATAGGACCAGAGGTGGCTGCTTAATACGGGGACGTGGTCTCCTCAGTTGGCCCGGGGGTGTCTGTCGACAATTTCGTCATGTGGGAGTGCCGCCAGAAAAAGAGGCAAGAGGCTCTGCCCGTCAGTCTCCTCGTCGGCCGTTTCACTCTTTGCATGAGAGACAGAAAACATGCCTTGCAAAAATGTCGGGATGCCAACAGATGGAGTAATACAAAAGAGAAAGAGTCTCGCTCAAGTGCGGTGCACCTCGGTCCCGTCCTGGACAGGCTGACGGGCGGGCCTGGACGGACTCTGCGGGCTTGGGCGGATGGCTCGTGAATACTAGATGGAACACCCGTGTGGAAAGCCGTAGACGACTGAAATAGAGGAGCGCTGGAGAGAGGGCAGGTTGTGTGTGTGTGTGTGTGTTTGGTATGTGGACGACGTACCTTCAGCACAGGGGGGCCTGCACGTAAGATACGTGCATGCATATGTCCTCGTGTTCGTGCAGCGAGGCATGCTCTCTGGTTCTGGTACGGAAGAAAAGGGGAGGAAGAAATAAGAGAAAGATAAGATGCCTACGGCGGATCACCATCTACCGCCCGCTGCTCACTGTTCTCGTCCCATGTCCCCAACCAGGTGCAGCATCCAAGGGGACAAGGAATGGGCGACACCCTTCGCCTCCGAGCTGGGCCCGACAATGTTTTGTGGTGTTCGCGGTGGGAGCGAGTGGCCCCCAAGAGAGAGAAAACAGGGAGCGAACCACAGTCTGCAGGAGAACGGGCGAACACGCGCAGGTGGCGAGGGTGGTGCGGTTTGGATTTGGGGAACGGCCAAACGGCCTGGGAGAGGGATGCAGAGCCTGCAGCAGAGAAGGAAAAAACAGTAGCAGAGGGCAGCAAACTGAGTGCGGCACAGCTGTGTTTCTAGTTTGTTTTCTCATCCCCCAGCAGCTCCTCGTTCTCTTAGACGGATCTGCCGCCCCCATAAATGCTTGTGCCGTATGCTTGATTTCCTCGAGGCAAAGCAAGACACGGATCCAAGCTTTATTTGTGTCTTGTTTTGTCCTTCCGAGCCATCTTCCAAGCAAAGGGGAAAGGGGAAGAAAAGAGAGACTCGGCACCCGAAAACAGAAGTCCGGGATTCGGTTTGCGACTCTGTCTCAATACGAGAAGAGTACGGAAAGACATAAGATGTTCCAACAAATCCACAGAGAGAGAGAAAAGGAGAAAAATATATAAAATAAACCAAATCGATTTCAAAACACATATGCGTTGGGCTGACGGGGCTGGATGCACAGCAGCAGAGGGCACCAACTGGACTTTTCAGCGGACGGTTCTGTACGGAGAAACGAGACCAAAAAAGGGCTTGTGCATCGTGAGATACGCCCGCCGTGGCATGTCTCTCGCTTCTATATGCCCAGTACAGAGAAAGCAGGGCGAAGAAAAATAGGCAAACAAGATGTTGTGCTGCGGTTCAGGGGTTGAGGTCCTAGGGAGGAGGAGCAGGGGCTGGGATTCGACGGAGCTGCTGTGGTGGCACAAGACCAAAGGAAGGAAAATGGAGTCTTGGAACAGACAGGCAGGCAAGCAGACAGGTTACTGCCCCGTACCGTAGCCGTCTGCGGCGTCTCTTCCTCCCGTCATGTTTCATCTGAAACGAATGCTCGGCGGCGGTAGCTTGTTTGCCTAGTCTTCTCTTCTATTTTCCTTTTTCTTTTAACCTTCTCTTATACCGTCGTTATTATTCCACTAACCCATATCCGGTTAAACCAATCTCGGCCCTGCTTTTCACGGATGTGCATGCATAGCATATCCCCCATATGCCCCTAAACAGGCATGTGAGCGTGACAAGGCGGGCGATCTGACTCGCCAGCATGCACCGCAGCAGGACGGCTTGGATCGTGTGGACCGAAGGAAGGGGAGGGAAGGGGAAAGGGGAAAAGGTACGGACGGGCAGAAAAGGTACGGACAGAAGCGGCTGAGCGCGTTGCGACGCGTTCCTTTCCCAGCCCGCGCTTTTATGCCTAGAGAGGAGGGGAGGGAGAAAAGACGACGACGACAGAAGCAGAACAAAATAGCCTCACTGTTATGGCCCTGTCACAGAGTACCCATACAGCACATGCTAAGACGGCCCTGTGGGGTTCGTTCTTTGTCCTTTGATTTTGGAGACATGACCACAGCATTTCATGCTTCCGTTCCTGCGCCCTGCCCCTGGTGTTTTCTTCTTCTTTTTCTAGCGAACCGCAGCCGGCATCGGATAAGGAGTCCGTGGGGATTTAGGCAGCGTGGCTGAGATGTGAGATGGCTGAAAAGTCAACCGAAACAAACCGGAGCGAGCAGGGGTTGTGGGAGGACAAGAGCAGCAACACGAGGCGACCAGAAAAGCAGGAACAGAAGAGGCGCCGGCCTTTCTTCGTCCATTGCATGAGCTGCCCGTACCTTGAAGAGAAAAGCTTAACATGGTAGCGTTTAAAAAGACAGGGGAAGAGAAAACCCAGACAGACGGAGCTTTTGGTTGTGCTTTTTCGCCGGATGCAACCCTGCGCTGCTTGTTATCAACGCCTTTTCCCTGCAGAGTAGGTCATGCTAATTCTCATACAACGTTGTGTCGACTGCCATGTTGTAATTGCTTCCCTTCTTTTGCACGTGGAATCTAGCTTTCTTCTTTTCATCTCACGCAAACTTCTAGAATGTTTAAATTACATTTTGCGGCAGTGGCTGTGTGTAAATTACGCTCTGTCCACATTCTGGACCAGAGCAGACGAGCAGCCACTTGGTAGGAGACTGAGAGAGAAATAAGCCAGTACAGGGGCGGGAAAAAAAAAGTAAAGCGAGGCACGTCGATTCTTGGCAGCAAATAAGCAAGACAGGGAGCACAAGAAATCGACAAGCATGAACACGAGATATGCCACAGGCATGTGGGGGAGCAGCAGACGAGAGAGGGACAGGAAACGTCGAAAAGGGAAAGCCCCCAAATTAGTGTCTCTCCCGGGTTTCTGGCGTTTGCAGAGAAGCGAGTCTGAGACTCTGGCGGATTAGTCTCACAGGAAAATACGTCCACAACAACAGTCTGCAAGGAAGCACAAAGATAGAGACAAGGGCGAAAGAAGAATACGCAGCTAGCCGTCTGGTCGGAGAAAAAAAAAAACAGAAACAACGAAGAGGAAACTGATGCAGCTTTGGGGACACAAGGACGGATTCAACGTGTATTGATTTTCTTTTTCTTGCTTTTTTTCCTGTCTCTATTTTTGGTTGCCCCCTTTCGTGCCTCGACCATCACTATTTTTTTTAAGAAACGGTCGCCGTATGTCTGCAGTCCTTTTGCCTTGATATCCCGTGTTCTCCATGTGCCAGCTGTCTTCAGGAAAAGCAGACTATGGCAGAATTCCAGGAAGGGCTATTTTGATGTTTATGTAAATTTGACTTTGCCAAATACATATCCTACGATCTTGATTGCTTTTCTATCTGCCTACCAGCACTATGCAAATTGTCTCCTGCCCTTACCCTTTTGCAGACCTCCATGGCCAACGGCACACAGAGTACACTTTGCTATGGCCATGCTCATCTGGACGCACACATGTACATGCGCGCACATGCACGTACATGCACCTGACCCATTAGAAGACACTCCCCCAGAGAAAATAGAGCATTCTTTTATTGGAGACCGTGTTAACAAAAGTCGGTTAGAATTGCTCCCCTTTTCTTGTGCTCTGTGCTCCTCCATCCAGCCTTGCCTCGTTTATGCCGTCCCAGCGTGAAAGCAATAGGGCGAGGAAACGAGAGGCGACAGACACGAGGATGCAAAGAGGACGAGACCCAAGAAAACTTACATGTCATTTTTGGATGCCGTTGCAGGCTGTTCCGCAAAGAAAATGGCCAGCCAACCGGAACCCCCAGCCGGAACCGATCGAACAGGATATCTACGCTCAACAGCCCCCCCCCGCCGGCCTGCGGCCTGTCCACTCGTCTCTGCCGCTCACTTGTCATACTCGCCTCTCCTGTCTGTCCTTCCAACACATCTGTCGCTATCCGCGCGTTTCCGCCGCGGGGCCCCCGGTCCAGTCTCTGCGCCATCCGCAGCGCCCGCAGGTCCGCGTCCCCATGGATGGCAGAATACGAGACAGATGCTCAGAACAGCGATTTCTCCACCGGCAGTCCTTGGAATTTCCAGTCGTTGGAAAATGACCAGCAGAGTCCAGTCGGCGGCGGGTCGCCCAGAAACCGGAGAAATCTGCTTCCTTGCGGGACGCGGTGGGTCGAAACAGAGGACGAGAAAAATGGCACGGTTGGTTAAGGCGCCACACCATCCAGAGAACAAGAAAAGGGACACACAAACCCTCCGTGAGCGTATGTTGAGCGTTGGTCGTCCGCTGGTCGTCCGCTGGTCGTCTGTTGGTCGTCCATTGGTCGTTCTTACCCACTCCGTCGTTTCCGCAGCCTCGCTGGACCTTCCCCTTCCGGCCCAACAGCAAGACGCAGGACCGGGACACTTGAACAGGAAAGAGCGATCCCGCCCCATGGGCCACAGGCACTATCAGGAACAGGCATTATCAGGACGGGCGTGCGTCTGCCTTCCTCCGCCGCTGATCTCAAACAAGGCTTAATTTCTTATTTTCCTATGTTCTTATTTTCTTGCCTCTTCCTTCAACCTCCTGTCCTCGCTTCGACAGCAGCCCGCACTATTCTCACGACAGGTGCAAGACACGGCCAAGCCAGGCGCTGGCCCGATGCAGGGGATTCTCGTCTTATGGACACGGAAGGGCACGTTTTGACCAGAGCCCACGGAGCAAGCGAGCCCAGATCAAGGCCAAACAGGAACGAAGGAAAAGAAAAGAAAAGTGCTTCTTACTATCCCTTCTGCCAATATCATACCATTTTCTCCGCCTTTTGTTTTTTACATCTGCTCACGCTTGACGCAACGAGAAGCCCGCTCCCTGGCGGCCTCTGCGAGGCTGCGCGGCCAGCCACATCTGAGACGAAAAGCGTCTCAGCTGACCATTCCGCGAGCGATGGGATTTCCCACCTAGGAATCACGGCCGCGGCTAATGTCTTCTCCATTATACTCCCATCCTTCGCCGCTATTGCTATTGCCAGTCAGCTGCCATCAACTGCGACGGCGGTGAGGCCATCTCAAAACATCACGGCGTCTACTAAACAGACACGAATGGGAGACAGGCGGCCAGAGAGGCAGCGCAGAAAGCACGTTGGTATCCCACACGGTGGAATGAGAGCGTGTGCTGCCACGTTTGCCGCCGTGTTGGCCCTGCCTCGTCAACCTGGGAATCCAGTTTGCTTGTCCTGGATCATGGGACGAGAGGCAGAGTGCTGTTCATCTGCCGCCAACAGCAGCGTGTTGGACGAAGAGCACAGCAGCACCAGAACAAATGAGCGCCCCGTCATCTAAAAGGATGGCAGTCTTGTCTGCGGCAGCATGCCGCCTCCCAGAAAGCAATCAAGATTGACAGCTTCGCAATTTCGCATCTGCGCGGCCCCAACCTGGGGGGGCGAATATGAAGACGAGATGAATTGAACACCACCTGGTCGACGGGAGCACAAACAAGCCGAAAAAAAGAAAAAAGACCAAAGCTGATGATGGTTTATTATTCTATTCTGGGGCCGCCTCCGCCGGTATTGCCCGCCACGAGCCTTTATTTCTTTATATGCCAATTCTTCCTGTTCGTGGGTTGCAAACGTCTACCGACGAGCCAGTATCGCGTTCTTCTGGTCATGTAAGCCAGAGAATGGAAGCGAGACATAGGGTCGACGATTCCCTCCCTTAACAGAACTCCTGAAAAATTCGTCTGTGACGCCCTCACTCGACCACGGAGGCATTTTTTGCAGTTTAGCCTTGAGCCGACATGATCGATTTGACACGTTGTGCGGTCAGCTTTCCCCTTGGACTCGTTCCCACCGCCGTTTCATGCGGACGGATGCTCGAAAATAGGACTGGACCTGGGGCTTCCTTCGGCTTGGCACATTTTCAGCGCCCTTCCTCTCCACGTCCAGGCGATATGCAGCCTCATATCAACAAGTCACAGACAACGACGAGTTTCGTTTCCGGCGGAGCGCATGGGCCGCAATCGCACCTAATTGGGCTTTTTGGAACAGCTGAAGCTGGGCTGGGAAATGGCGAGGGAGAACAAACACCCACAACGAAGGTCAACATCATCAATAGGCATGGCCCATTCTCCTTCCGCTTTCTCCGGGCCAACCGACAGCAATATCGGGCCCGAACGGATAGCCAAACGAAATGCACCGGCTAAAATGCTTGCGAGCACACCGTTTCCACCGCCTCCACCCTGCTCCCCTCACGCCCCCAGGTCCGTCGACATAGATTGCGCCTTGATTAACGAGCACACAATATGTCCGAGTGTGCCCCCGTATATATCTCGGCCTTTTTTTTATTTTACTTTTTCTGTCTTTCCCACGCGTCTACTCACGTACGGACCATCTCCATATCCACGTCCACATCATTTGGCACCGCCCAATATCAAGCCGCCTTGACTGCATAACATAAGGGGGGTGCTGGTCTGGTTTGGTGCCTATCCTTTCCTGCCCTGTTATTTACTGAAAGAGTGACCTGTCACGCACGAGCAGCTCACCTCCAAACCATTCCTGGGGTATAGGACAAGGGGAGAAGAGAAGACGGGGCACGGGGTGGGCACTCGGAGACCTCCTGCGCACTATGGCTTGCATTTTGATAACGCGAAATTCTTTCGCTGACGCTCGGTTTAATTACAGAACACACACAGAACAGCATCGGCCGAATGCACGAGAGATTGTTTAGCAACGATGTCTTGACCACCGCAGTCGTCGGATCCAGCAATTTTGATGCAGGGGGTCAGCTCTCCGGCGGGCAGACGGCTTTCTGATCCTAGACGCAGACTGCAGGTACCTAGGAACAAGAAATCTCTGAGTGGGAAAGATCAACTCCGGTGGCCTCAGGACGGATCTCGGCCAGTCGGTCAGATCGGAATGCCGTCGTCTTCAGGATCGCCATCAAGGTGACTGCTGCTCCGAAGGCACATGATGGCATGTAGCAAGCGCATGCAGGAGAACTGAGTGTATGTTCACGCGCACTCACACATTACTCCTGCTCATATAGATGCCTGTGGCAGGCCATACCTTGAAACGCATGGCGTTCGCCCAATCACCAACTGCTTTTTGCCCGACCATCTTCCCCAGACCGCAGTCAAGCCTTAAAGAGAAGTGCGAGTGCATGAGAACTAAGAGGTTGAGGGAAATAATCCTCTGCACATGGTGCATGTCCCTCCTACCGCAGAGAAACCACCAGGCCGGAGAACGACGTGCACCGAGCGGCTCACCGCGACGTCTTGTGCCTTCCGCCACCACAACTTACGCCGTCTTACTCTCCCCGCATTCTGATATTGTCTCTGCTGCAAACCGCCCCCTTCTCCCGCGCCACAACATCTTTGGAATGCCACTGGACTGCATATGCAAGACGTTGACTCTATTGCCTCCCATCTTAAGACTGGAGATGGCAAGACCCTTCCTTTCTTTTCTTTTTCAGATGAGAAACAAGGCAAATGCCTCAAGCGAAGCCGCTTCTAGAGCTTATTTGATATCTGCCTCTGGCGTCTTCCGTCCGAAACCTTGCCGTCTGGATTCTAATAATTCCCTCCTTCACTTCCTTTCCATCCAAGCCGAGAAATCCTATCTACCGTGCACAAAGGTGACGTTGTATGAGCTCGCGCGTCTTCCTCTTCGGTCAGATGGAGCGTTTTCTAACAATATTCCCCTGACTTGCTGCTGCTAATGGTCCAGCCACCTACATCGCCATCTTGTCCCCTGCCCAATCGTCTATGGCTCATGAGTAGAGACTACCACGGTGGAGCGAGGGCGCTGGAATAGCTCTGTTCCATTTTTACGCCTGTTTAGCCAGAGGTGAAAGAACATGCTCTATTCTTAGCCCTGCAGGTGCAACCAGGCGGTCTTCCTCTGGCCGTTCGGCTAGGCTTGCAGGCGAGATCCACCACCTCCGGGTAAAGCAGAACGGTTGCAGGGAGGGAAGACGAGAGACGTGGACAAGCAGACCAAAGAAAGTAAGCCGAGAAGATACGGTTGAAGAAAACGCCGTACTTAGTTACGGTGCGTTTTGCTGCTCGGGACTTGTGTCGTTCGTCACTCAACTCCACGAATATTCCCCTTTTCCATCTCTCTATGTGCTTCCAATCTTATAATATCAACTTCTGCCTAAACCGTTGGCAGCCTTGTCCTGGTTCTTAACTTACAACGCTATTATACGCGCTCTTGTTGCTTTGCCAGGTGGCTGGTAGACTGTGCCGTTCCTGAGAAGGACGACGCGAACTAAAAAAAAAAGAAGAAAAAAAGACACGCCCTGCCGCCCTATCTGCAAAAAATGGTCGGCGACGGATGTGCAGGAACAATGTCCAAAAAAGGGCATACCCGCTTTCCAGAAGAGGAAACAGGCACTTGATGGGCCGTTTTCTTTTTTTCTTTTTGGGGGCGTCATCTTCTTCTCACGTCTTATTCTCATCTCGAGCACGTGGACCTAAAAAGAGCACGGCAGAAGGAAGAAGAGGGACTTTCAAAAATATTGCATGGGGTCACGGGTGCCTGAATTTGTGTTCGTCTGCCGTCCTCCCCCTTCTTCTTCTTCCCATCTCGTCTTGGGTTGGGCCGTACAAAGAGAGCGAGATGCACGGCCCCATCCGTAAGACGGAATGCGATTTTGTTGTTCCTCTGATAATAACAAAACCACTGGTGGGAGGAGAAATCATAGTGCAGACAACGCTCTTCCTTCGCGACCCTGCCGCTGCCACGTCCCACGCTTCCAGCCTCTTGAATTTCTTTCTTCTGGTATATTTCAAACGTTCCTCCAGGGGCCAGAAGGGCGAGGGAAAAGGACGCGTACGTCAACCTTATGTGAATGAAATAAATACAAAAAGCTTGCACGAAAATAAACATTTATGCTATCGGAGTTTTGTTTCAGGGGCAGGACCAAATCCAAAAAGGGGGGGGGGCGGCATTTCGCGGGTGAACAGAAACTACAGCTAGAGGGGGTAGAGAGGGTATAGGAGAAATGTTGCTAGAAAAGTAGTTGAGGCCATTCTTTGTTCCTCTTCTCGGCGTATGTCCTCCGAGATACTAGGGACCGTCAAGGAAGACAGGCAAAGCACAACTGAGAAATCAGATGGCCAGGGGGGGAAGAGACGACGAAGACGGGCCGGCAGGAGCCAAAGAAATAGGCCAAATCAAGAAAATCGTAAAAAAAAGGGGGCGGGGAGGGTGCTACGATGATAGCAGTAAACACAACATCCTCGGAAAAGGGGGGACTCGACTCTTCCACTCGTTTTTGAATTGGTTTGAACAGCTTTTGTCGTAGCGTGTATGATGCCTGGAGAACGACGATGCGTGTCAAAAAGTTGGATTTGCGTGTATGTTTTACATATGTACAATCACTATCAGAACGAGACCAATGATGCTGTCCCAGGCCTCTGTCCTCCCTCCTTGTCCATCCATAGTATGTATGCGACTGAAAAGAAATGAGTAGGAGTGATTCTTCGTCCAGACAACGTCTTCCCCTTCCTCCCCTAAGGAGACAACACATGGAGACATGACCTTTGCTGCTGCTGCTGATGCCCGGCGTCGTTTGTTAATCTGCTTCGTGAAACTCTTTCAATAACGCCCTATCCTCGCACATCCATCACATGCCAGAAAACAAACACGATGTCCCCCTTGTGATCCCCTCTTCTTTACCAATGGAAGTGATTTTCTTATTTTTTTTGTGTGCATGTGCACGCATCAGTGTTTTACAACGTCAATGAACTACCAGGTGAAAACGCCTCCACCCCTGAGAAGACAAACATGCAATATGAGAGAGAGAGAGAGACCATGGCACGATATACATGAAGCCCCGAGGAAATGATACAAAAAAGAAAGCACCAACCAGGTAAAAAGAGGGGAATGGGGATTTTTTTTTATAAACACAAAAAGAAGGAGAAATCGGACAGAGTCAACCGAATGTGAACAGAAACAGACAGCAACAAAAACAAAGAGCAGCGCCCTAGACGTGCCGCTGCTACCTCTGCTTGAACAGCGCGGGTGCTGGTGCGGGCCCGTTGCCGACGTCGTTGTCGGTGTTCTCGGGCTGGAACGGCGGCGGGTTGTGCGCGCCAATGCCACTGTCGTTGTTGAAGTACTTGGAGAACTCGTCCTGGTCCGGGAAGGGCCGCGGGCCCAGCAGGCGCACCAGGTCGTCGCGCGTCAGCATCTCCTTGCGCAGCAGCTCCTCGGCCACGAGACCAATCTCCTTCTTGCGCGACGTCAGGAGGTCGCGGCACTGCTTGTAGGCCTCGTCGACGATGCGCCGCACCTCGGAGTCGATGGTCTGCGCCGTCGCCTCGGCAAACGGCTTCTGGAACTGGTTCTGGTCGTCCTGCCGGAAGTGCAGCGGGCCCACCTTCTCGGACATGCCCCACTCCGTCACCATGGTCGTGGCCATGCGCGTGACCTTTTTGAAGTCGTCGCTGGCGCCCGTCGTCACCGTGTCAAAGTGCAGCTCCTCCGAGATGCGCCCGCCCAGCGTCATGGCCATGCGGTCCATGAGCTGGCGCACGTTCATCAGGTACGCGTCGCCCACGGGCAGGTACTGGGCGTAGCCCAGCGCGCCCTGGCCGCGCGGGATGATGGACACCTTGAGCAGCGGGTCGGCGTACTGGAAGTACCAGCCGCAGATGGCGTGGCCGGCCTCGTGGTAGGCCACGGTCTTCTTCTCCTGCGGGTTCAGCACCAGCGACTTGCGCTCCAGGCCGCCTACCACGCGCTCGATGGCCTGCTCAAAGTGCTTCATCTCCACGGTCTCAGCGTTTACTCTCGCCGCTGAAACAGTTAGCTACCATAATCATATCGTAGAAGAAGGGGGAAATTTATATAGACAGGGACGGGGCCACGTACCAACTAGTGCCGCTTCGTTGACGGCGTTGGCAATGTCAGCACCAGCAAAGCCGGGCGTGAGAGCAGCCAGACGGCCAACCAGGTAGTCGATGTCCTCCTTCGTGACAATCTTGGCCAGGTACACGCGGAAGATCTCTTGCCGGCCCTTCATGGTCGGGCGATCGATGTTGATGTGGCGATCAAAACGGCCGGGGCGCATCAGAGCCTTGTCCAGGATGTCGGGCCGATTGGTGCCGGCAAGCACGACAACCTGCTCTGATGTGTTGAAACCGTCCATCTCCGTGAGAATCTGATTCAGCGTGGCCTCGCGTTCGTCGTTGCCGCCCGAGCTGAAGCGGCCCTCGCCACGAGACTTGCCAATGGCGTCGATTTCGTCGATGAAGACGATGCAGGGGGCGCTCTTGCGCGCAGTCGCAAACAGATCGCGCACGCGCGAGGCGCCCACGCCGACGAACATCTCCACGAACTCGGAGCCGCTGACGCTGAAGAACGGCACGCCGGACTCGCCCGCCGTGGCCTTGGCCAGCAGCGTCTTACCGGTGCCGGGCGGGCCGGCCAAAATTGCACCGCGGGGAATCTTGGCACCCAGGCGCTGGAAGCGCTCAGGCTGCTTGAGGAAGCTTACAAACTCCATGATCTCGAGCTTGGCCTCGTCCATACCGGCGACGTCGGCAAACTTGACTTTGACTGCTGACTCGTGGTTGAACCGCTTGGCCTTGCTCTTGCCGTAGCCGAAAATCCCGCTCGATCCGCCGACGCCGCCACTGCTGCGCCGCGTGAGCCAGTACATGAGGCCGATCAGCAGGATCGAGGGGCCAAAGCCCAGGATCAGGCTGCCGAGCATGCCCTCCGATGCGTAGCTCACGGGGATGCGGTCCGACGGGGGGATCTGGAGCTCGTCCTGGGCTTCCTCGAGACGGCGCTCAAAAGACTCGATCGAGCCGATCGAGAAGTAGTACTGCTGCCAGGGGCTGGCCGCGGTCGACTCCGGGTACGCCGACTGCGTTGCCTCGCGGTTCAGCTCGACAACCACCCGCTTGCCGGTCACGGTGAGCTTGTCCACGAGGCCCTTGTCCAAGAAATTCCGCCGCAGCTCCTGCCAGGTGATCTCGGTGGTCTGGCCGCTGGGGAACAACATGGAGTAGATCGGGTAGAAGATGGCGGCGCCCAGCGCCCAGCCGAGCCAGTCGTTGCCCTCGAACAGGCCCTTCTGGCCGCCCTTCTTCTTGTTCGGGTCGCCCTCAAACTTGTCTTGGTTCGACTTGCTCTCGCCTTCCTGTTTCCCCTCCTGGCCGGAGGGCCCCTGCTTATTGCCCTCGCCGGCGGCGGGGTGATTCGGGTCGGAGGGGCGCGGCTCGTTCGAGTTGAACATGCTGTTGCCTTCTCCCTCGCGCTTGGAAGCATCACGGGCCTCGCCTTCCGAGATCTGCTTGGCCATGTTGAACGCAACCTTGACCACCTTCACGCCGTCCGCGATGCTGAGCCCGCCCGCCTTCTGCTTGGCAATGAGCTCGCGCAGCTCGACGGGGGCACCATAGCGGCGCACGCCCTCGACCACCTCGAGCATGCTCTCGCGGCGTGATGGCGGCGCGATGGCCAGGATGCGGGACAGGATCGCAAGCTCTTCGTCGTTCAGGCGCACCCAGCCGGGAGGCAGCGGGGCTTCCGGTGGTGGCTGGTCGGTCGGCGTAGATTCGGCTGCCTGCTGCGCATCCTCGGGCGTCTGCTCGCTGCCCAACTTGCCGCCATTCTCAAGTCTCTGTGCTTGCTTTGCCAGCTTCTCCTGGTCCTTGGCAGCAGCCTCGTCGTCCTTCTCGGCTGGCGGCTCTTCGTCCTTGCCGTTCCTCCTCTTCCTCTTGGGCGGTGGGGTCGGCTCGGACGAGTAGAAGCGCAGAGATTGCAGCGCATACTGTGCTGATGGGGTGGGCGACAGATATTTTAATGGTGCCGGCGACAATGGCGACGACAGGGGCGTGCAACGGCGCTTCGGCGTCGCAGCTGGTGAAGAGAGCCGGCTAAGCGGGGATGGTGACGGGGCGGAGGAATACAGTCGGGAGAAGGCCTGTTGTCTGCACGGAGCAGCTGCGCTTCTCCGCGCGAGGGCGAGGCGTGTTGCCGTGGCCGACGTGGCCGACGGCGAGGGCCGCAGCCGGAGCAGCGCGGTTGTCGTCATCGCGAGCTGCCTAAACGGCGGAGGGGTAGAGGCGGAACGCGGCGGATGGCGCGGGGCCGCAGGGATGGAAGAAAGGGAACAAAGACGACAGTCGCGTATGTGCTACTTCATGGATGCAAACGTGCCGAGGGTTTCTTGTCGGCGTGGGGTTGGTGGGTGGTCGTCGCAGACGTGAGGCCAAAAGAAAGATCTTGTGATTCGAAAGAAGAACAGAGCTTCGTTCTTGCTCGAGGTCGGTCCTCTTCCTGCACAATTGAGCTACCTCGCAGCTTGTCACTTTCTCGTCTGGCCCGTCAGACGCAAGGGGGCGCGAGTTTCTTGTCGGTCGGTCACTCGCCCGGATCGCTGGTTGTCGTGGGCTGAGGTTGGATGGCGACCGTTGCTGTCGGTGACGATCGATTTTGGCCGGGGGAAAAATTACGATATTAGCAATTGGGTGGCCCGCCACCACGGTCCCCACAAAACCGGAGCGTGCTGACTCAGGAGGTCATATGACTATGCACGTGAAATATGCCCCACAATTCAACGGTCGTTCTCTAGCGACGCGCTTGGACGCGTCTTCCCGCGTAAAGCCTCTCTAAGTGTGTGTTTTCGTGCGATAGAATGGGGCACCGTACGCTCAACGGCTGCACTTGACGTGGGCAGAGACAGCCACCACAACAACCCCTCGACTGTTGTCTACCGTGACGGAGCACACGAACGCTGCCTGCTATCATTGACAGGCACACTCGATCTCCCGCCGACCATGGAGTCGAACGAAGCGCCGGCCGACGTCGTCCACCCCGAAGTGCGGGCACACATTAACAGCCTCGTGTCTGCAGTACGTTTAGAGGATGGCATTAGCGGCTAGGAATGGGCAGAAGGGAATGGGATGGGCAGTGATTGTGTCTTGCTAACGATGTTGCCGAACCGCAGCTCGGTGGTGTCGACGAAGATGGCCAGTACCAGCTGGGCGACGACGCCCTGGACGTCCTCCGCGACATCAAGAAATGGATCCGATTCTACGACCAAAAGCTGAACCGCATGGACGTGGCGCGGTGCCTGGCCGAGACGAACCTTGTCGGAAGCGACCTGCTGGCCATCCTGGCCACATGGCACGAGAACGCCGCGCTGCAGCGGTTCAAGGCCCGCATCGCCCTCGCCTGCTACGAGATCCTGACGCCGTTGACGTGGCCGCTCGAGAAGGACGCCGAGACGGCGACGGTCAACCACCACCGCCACCTGCCGGTACTGCAGCTTGCCCAGGTGGCCTACAAGCGCGCCATCATCAACTTTGACGGCGCCCAGATCCTGCACACCGCCGTCCGCGCGGCCCTGCCCGCCATGGCGGTGCCGCTCGGCGACCGCGCGCTGCGGGACCAGGGCATCATCAAGCTGGTGTTGTTCTTCCTGCGCAACATCGTGATGATTGAGCCGCCGCCGGGCGTCAAGTACGACGGCGACGAGTCGCAGATCTCGCGCTCGGCCACCATCGACGCCTTTTCGTACCAGGACATCTTCCTCGTCCTGCTGACCATTGCCTCCAATATGGGCGAAGACTTCCGCACGGAGGACACGACCGTAATGGAGATCATCTTCCACCTGGTGAAGCGCGTGGACACGGCCAAGCTGTTCATGGACGAGGCGCAGCTGAACAAGACCAAGGCCACGGAGCTGACCGACCTGATGAACAAAGAAGCGGCCATGATCCAGTCCTTCAACCAGAACGGGCCGACACGCCACAGCCGCTTTGGCACCATGGTCTGGGTCGACCGCGGCCAGGGCAAGATGTCGGCGCTCTCGGGCCAGGACGCGTTGGTCAGCTCGGCGGCGCGCGAGCGGAAGATGGACAACAGCAAGAAGTTTCGGCCGCCACGCAGGGGCCGGCGGCGGGACGAGAAGCAGGAGCTGATGGGCCTCGGCGCTGCGGTGGCGCTGAACGCGCGTGCCAACGACCAGCTGCGCAAGTTTGTCGAGGAGTTTCTCGACTCGGGCTTCAACCCGCTGTTCCAGCACGTGCGCAAATCCATCGACCGCGAGGCGCCCCATGTGCTCCACCACCACCGCGCGCAGTTCCTCTATCTCGTGTCCTGGTTCCTCGAAGCGGAACGCATGCGCCAGAAGGCGCGTCGCAGCCAGAAGAACCAGCCGGGCAAACAGGCATCGGCCGACGAGCTCAGCAGCTTCAATCTCGTGGCGGGGGTCCTGAACCAGGAAATGTTCATCTTCCTCGGGCGGGCCCTGGACCGGTCGCACAACGACAAGGACTGGCAAGAGCTCACGGTGGTGATGCGGTGCTTCACGCAGATCCTGCTGACGGTGCAGGAGATGTCTGAGTCCAAGAATGAAGAGGACGAAGAGATTGCCGAGAACATCCTGAGCCGGCTGTTTTACGAGGAGACCACCCACGACGCCATCACCAACATTGTCAAAAACTTCAAAGACCAGGGTTATGAATACCTCGACGCCTGCACGGAGCTCGCGCACACCTATCTGCGAATCTTGGAGGCGTACGCAAAACAGAACGTCGATCTGCAGGTCCGGTCCCGGCGGAGGACCCGCAAGAAGAAGAAGGCGGCCAAGACAGCAGCGTTGGCCTCGGCGGCCGGGAGCGGAGACGCAGCCGCTAACGGCGAAGACGAGAATCTCATCCAGGATGCGCAAGACGACGACGACGAGTCGGGCAACGACGACGACGAGTCGGGCAACGACGAGGAGATGGCACAGAAGGCTAGCACGGAGCGGAAATTCGACTTCAAGCGGTTTGCCAACCGCTTCGTGGTGCAGAGCGTGGTGGACACGTTTGTGAAATTCACAACCAATTACAGGGACCTCACCGACACCCAGCTCAAGCGCGCGCACCGGTACTTTTACCGCGTCGCCTTCAAGCAGGACATGAGCGTCATGCTGTTCCGCGTGGACATCATCCGGCTGCTATACAACATGATCAAGGGGCCCGAGCCGCTGGACAAGCACAGCGCCCTGTACAAGGACTGGGAGGAGCTCTCCAAGCAGATCCTCCGAAAGTGCGCCAAGAAAATCGAGGAGCGGCCGGTCCTCATCATCGAGATGCTCTTCTCCAAGACACCCGGCACGGCCCACTTCCTCGAGTACGGTTACGAGAAGCAGACAGTGTCGACCGCGAACCCGCGACCCGGCGCGGAACTCGAGTTCCGCGACGTGCTCGAGCGCGACCGCCAGATTGCGATTCTCGTTGGCGTCCTGCTGGACAAGAATCAGCATGAACACATCCACTGGATCAAGAAGCAGATTGGGATGGCCGAGGCGGAGAGACGGGCATGGAAGGTCGCAGAAACGGCAATGGCCGCTGCCGCCGCCGAGATGTCCTTGGATGCCCCTGACAGCGCTGCCAATGAGCCGCCCACAGGTGCGGCATTGATGAGCGAAGCACCCACCATCAGTAAGTTTTCCATTTTACTACTTTCTACGAATCATCCCCTTTGGTCATTTTGTCTAACGGATAGCAGCTATTCGCCCTGAAGATGACGCCTGCAAAAAGGCCATGTTCAAGAATTCGCACTTGCGGCTTCTGATGAAGCTGGTCGGCTTTGAACGACTGGCGCCGTCCATTGAAGAGACGCCAGACTCGACGTGGATTGTGCCGTCCCATGTCACAGCCGGCGACCTCGAGGAGTCGCTCGAGTACATCAACCGCGCCGAGTTTGAACCCCCCACCTTTGACAACGACCAGTCCGCCGAGGACCAGCTGCGGCGGAAGCCGACCGCCCGCAAGAAGGCCGCGTACGACGACGATGAGAACGACGGCGGCAACGGGTTGGGTGAGGACGAAATTCTGTTCCCGGCCGGTGGCCCGACGGCGCGGAAGATTGTCGAGGACGCATTGGGCAGCCGCAAAACGATCCGCCGACGGAGACGAAAGAAGGGCGATGGCGACGACGACGACGACCCCGAAGGTGGCCCCACCGAAGCGGAACTCCAAGAGCGGGCCACGCTGCGGCGGCAAAAGGAGCTCGAGAAGGCGCGGCGCATCAAGAGCGACGTGTATGTGCACGCGAGCGACGACGAGACGGACACCGAGAAGGACGCCGCGTTCTTTGAGCGAGAAGCGGCCACGCGCCAGCGGATCCACGACGCGGTTGCGGAGGGCGTCCGCTCCGCTCTGGACGGCGGGGTGACGGGTGCTGGCGATGTCGCCGCTGTGGCTGCGCAGAAAGCGAAAAAGGCGAAACCAAAGCGGAAATCGACGGTCCTGTCCGACGACGAAGACAGCGAGGACGATGCTCAAACCGGCTCATCACAGACACTGCCATCATCTCTTACACGCCGCAGCCGGAAGCGGAGGAAGTCGAGTGACGAGCCCATCGGCACCGACGAGGACGAGGATGGCGACGACGAAGACGAGGGAGCGCCAGATATGCCCGGCTCACCTAAAAGGGCCCGGCGCTACGGCGGATTTGTGGACAGCAGCAGCGACGAAGACGACGACGAGGACGAAGTTGACAAGAACAAGGACAACGAGGACGCCATGGACACGGACGGCACGCCCTTGTCGACCAGCCCCGCGGACGAGGAGGCGTCTGCCGCGGAGCCGCCGCCGCCGCCAGTCTTGTCTAAGAAGACAGGCGGCCAGGTCCAGCTCAACGGAAGCAGCAATAACAATGTCAATTTCAATGACGACGAGGACGACGAGGACGACGTCCTACCGACGGCGGGCAAGAAGCGGCTGCGGGCGAAGGGCGGGTTTGTCCTTGACAGCGACGACGAGTAGCGGATGGGTGTTGTCTCTTGGGAGGAGCTTTCTATTTTTGTTTAAAAAAACTTCTGGGCATTGCAGAGCGATTTGCTTTTTTTTCTTTCATTCATAGAATGGGTGTGTTTGGTGTTTGCAACGTTTGGAAACAATGAATATGGGTCATGTATGAATATCTGGGAAACGGCAACGACGCTGAACTTCTTTAATACAAGCTTCTATTGCGCTCGATTCTACACATCGTCTCTTCTTTTGCGATGCTTGCAAAGCCTCCGCATCAACGCCAAGCATCAACCGGCACGATTCTTGTCTCTGCAGTTCAGATGGAAATGCTGCCCGGCAAGCGCCGGGTCGTATTGCCCCGAGCAGTTGACGAGGGTCTGGCCGACCGTGACGGTGCATTGTCTCACGCACCTCTTTTTTAGTCTTCGCGGTAGTTGAGTCTGGCGTCCAATAACGACGCTTGATCGAGAGTCTACTCCATCCGTTCTCCGTGCTCGTCTTCCTCGTCTTCCTCGTCTTACGGAACTACCCCACAGGCAGAAGCGTCTTCTCCAACGGCCCCATGGTACGATGCATTCTGTGCCCCTGACGTGCAGGTGACGGGCATCCAAGGGTGGCAAGCTGCCAGCGTGCGGGCAAATGCGCGGAGGCGTCTCGACGACGACAGACAACAGACGCTTGTACATGATCAGCACAGAGCATGTTCGCTCGAGCAGGCGGCAAACCATGGAACCAGAGACGGCGGCGTTGCAGCGAACCATGAAAACGGACGGACGTGAAAGAGCTTCCTGTTTTGTACTCCTCCCCATTGGCGGGTGTGATTCACACGGGATCTCTGTCTTGGCGGGTGTCCTTCTAAAAGAGGGCAAGCCGACGCGAGCCTCGCTCGCCATTGACGTCGACACAAGGCCCATGCTCTTCCGATCGACGTATTCCACGGTCCGGGGAAGGGGAGCTTCTCCTCACTTCGCGGGGCACCTGAGATGTTCGGTTCAGCCGGCAGATGCATTAGAGTTGCGTCTGGCATGCCTGGCTCGGTCCCGACTAGCGATGGCGAAAGAATATTGTTCCTGTCTGCCTGCAGAGCGTCGAGTCGGGCACCCATCTGACCAGAGGGCCTATACAGAACCAGGACACACCATGCACCGCCGCTGGGCTGCAGCAGAAAAGCTTGTCAAGGCATGGGATATCTTGTCGTCCTTCCTATTCTGGGCTATGAGAATCAGGGTAATTGGTATTTCTGGCATATTGGAATATGGGCATATTGGCGCACCGCCAGTCCCGTTCACCCCCGCGTGCCTCTCGTCTATATAGCTCTATATTTGCCCGTTGATTCCCTGGGCACCCTCTCCCCGGCTCTGTGCCGTCCACATCTGACCTGTTTTGTTCTTCGGCCCTTGGTCGTATAAGGAAGCTCTGTAGTTGTCGCAGCCGGGCATTCTCTGTTCCATTCTGGATATACAACCCAAGCTCTTGGCTCTTGGCTCCAGCCCATTTTCACGTCTGTCTTTCTCTTTTTCTACCCTCACTTTGCTTTCCTTAGACCCTCTGCTACCGCACAATTTCGGCGTACAACCAAAAGACAAACAAGCCGGCCTGACGACGACCATGACCGCAGAAAACACTGACGGCGCGGCGGCGCCGCCCGCACAGGACATCGAGCACGCCGACCTGGACACGGTCGAGCTCGAGAAGTCGGCGGTCGACCTGGTGCAGGCGGCGGGCGGGCTGCGCACGGTGGACGCGGGCCTCGAGGCGGACCAGGTGGTGCTGAACATCGACAAGGAGCGCGAGGCGCGCATCCTGCGCAAGGTGGACTGGCACCTGGTGCCGCTGCTGTCGTTTCTGTACCTGATCGGCTACGTCGACCGCAGCAACATTGGCAACGCCAAGATCGCCGGCATGGCGGACGACCTCAAGCTGCAGGGGCTGATGTACAACACGGCGCTGACGCTCTTCTTTGTGCCCTACGGCCTGTACGTTCCTGTCCACGGGGGTGTTTCGGGGATTTCTCGCGCCGGTCGCTAACTCGTGCAGGTTCGAGGTCCCGAGCAACATCGTGCTCAAGCTGATCCGCCCGTCGGTGTGGATCTCGATCCTGCTCTTCGCCTGGGGCCTCGTGATGACGCTCATGGGCATCGTCAAGGACTACCGCGGCCTCTACGCGGCGCGCTTCTTCCTGGGCTTTGCCGAGGCCGGCTTCTTCCCGGCGTCGACGTTCCTCCTCACGATCTGGTACAAGCGCTACGAGGTGCAGCGGCGGATGGCCGTCTTCTACGCAGCGGCCTCGCTGGCCGGCGCCTTCAGCGGCCTGCTCGCGTTTGCCATC
Organism: Sporothrix brunneoviolacea; assembly: GCA_021396205.1. Classification (NCBI taxonomy): domain Eukaryota; kingdom Fungi; phylum Ascomycota; class Sordariomycetes; order Ophiostomatales; family Ophiostomataceae; genus Sporothrix; species Sporothrix brunneoviolacea. Next base: position 119,728 of record WNYD01000097.1, read on the forward strand.
CAGCACATGGCGGGCAAGGCCAACCTCGACGGCTGGAACTGGATCTTCATCCTCGAGGGCATCGTGCCCGTGCTCATGTCCGCGGTCGTCTGGAAGGTGCTGCCGGACAGCCCGGAGACGGCGCGCTTCCTGACCAACGAGGAGAAGGAGTTCATCATCAACCGGCTGGCCCTCGAGACGGGCACCGGCCACGGCCGCGTCACCAACGCGGACCCGATCCGGCTCCACCACGTCGTGGCCGCGTTCCAGGACTGGCGCATCTGGTGCGGCGTCGTCTGCTTCTGGGCCTGCACCATCGGCACGTACGGCTTCACGTCCACGGCGCCCACCATCGTCGAGCAGCTCGGCTACACCAGCGCCAAGGCCCAGCTCATGACGGTGCCCATCTACGTGTTCTCGCTGATCCTGGTGATCATCTTCGCGTGGGCCAGCGACCGCTACGAGCAGCGCACGCCCTTCATCGTGGGCGGGTTCGCCATCGCCATCGTCGGGCTGATCGCCGAGCTGGCCATCCCGCACCCGCGCATGACGGGCGCGTCGTACTTCTTCCTGTACCTGGTCGCGGGCGGGCTGTTCTCGCCGTTCATGTGCATCGTGTGCCTGATCGGCAACAACCTGGCGCCCAGCAGCAAGCGCGCCGTGGGAATGGCCGTGCTGATCTCCGTGGGCAACCTGGGCGGCATCTGCGGCAGCAACATCTTCCTGGCCCGGCAGCTGCCGCGCTACCAGGCGGGCTACGGCACGTGCCTGGGCATCTGCGCGGCGGGCGTGGTGGCGGCCCTGGTGCTGCGCGTGGCGTACGCGCGCGAGAACCGGCGGCGCGACGCGCTGGTGGCCGGGCAGACGGAGGAGCAGCTGCGGGCGCAGTACACGGAGCAGCAGCTGCTGGACCTGGGCGACCGCAGTGTGTTCTTCCGGTATACTCTGTAAGGGGGTGTGGGGGAGAGCTGAGAGAGCCGAGCGAGCCGAAACAGTTGAGGGTTGAGGGAGTGATGTAAATGGTGATGTCGTGATGTCGTGATGTCGTGATGCGCAGCGGAGAAAAAGGGGGGGGGGGGGGGGGGGGGGGGGGGGGGGGGATGTGATGGTTGGGGTTTTTGTTTTTGTTTTTTTTTTTTTTAATTATATTATTGTATATGACGAGGCGAACAA